>JAQNDB010002112.1:0-40068 GCA_029204045.2 Tillandsia leiboldiana | reverse complement strand
ATGATCGGATTTGGGCGATCCGGATTGCAGTAGCAATAAAACGGTTCCAGAAAATCCACGTTCGGAGATCCTATCGGATTGTCTGATCCGGATCGTTCATACAATTCAGAAAATCACAACGTTCGGGATCCGGATTTCGTGGATGCTGCGATCGAGTAGAAGTATGATGCTAAACAACAACCTTCATGGGATCCGGATCGCTGGCCCTTCTGATCCGGATCCTGAACATGTCCGAACACCAGTTTTTGATGTTTATTCAATGAAAGATTCTTCCAAGTGTTTCTACACTACAAGAAGTAGTCGGATCACACAAATCTTTAGTTAAACATCATGATCCTTTTGAATTCTTCTTTCTTGAGATTGAGTTAAATGATCCAACCTTCCTTCACCTTTAATCTTCAAGACTTGAGACTTTCACGAAACTATGCCAACTTAAATTCCGGTACAATCTCCCCCTTTGGCGGTTTCGTGACAAAACACAGATCCACTAAAGAAAATTCAAAAAGATATTTTTGTTGCTATCACCATACAAACAAATTTACAATGGAGATCCAAAAATTTAAAAACATGAGATAAACTCCTAAAACAGACTCTAGACTTAGACATCTGTACTCTCTGCACAAAGAAATCATTCTTGACAAAAAGAGATCGTTAGATACCTCAAGAATATTTAGCATACAAAACCTAGTACAGAGATAGAGTTTATCTGATCATCATGACATTTGAGAATTCAGATATGTAAGAGAATCATAGTCAAAAGCCAACATATCTTCTATGCAATCAAAAACCAAATGTCATAAAATGTTAGTCCAACATCAACTTGTTAGTCATATTACATGCCCAAATAGTTAGTCGAATAGTTAGTAGAGACATGCAAACAATCACAAGATAAAAACCAAAGTTGAAGTTGAAGTGATACTTACCTTGATGTATACAAAATTTTCACATCAGCATTGTTCATCATTGTACCTTGATGCAGTCATCATTGTTCATCATTGTACCTTGATGTATACAAGATTACAATTTTCACAATATCATTGTTCAAGTTCTCTAAACTCTCTCCCCCTTTTTGTCACAAACAAAGCCAAAATTACCAAAATTGAAGGAGAGTTAAAAATTTCAAAGAAAAGGTTCCGAAATTTAAGAACTAGAACTAAGATTAAGTCCTAAAAACTGAAAAACCTGCACAAGAAAAGGTTAAAAATCTGCAAAAGAATAAAAAGAAGGGAATCAGTCATCAGATTCGGAGTCTTCAGAGCTCGTGCAGCCCATCTTAGAAAACATCTTTTTCACCAGCTTGTTCATTGAATTGACCTTCTTAGTTATGGTAATGTGAGCTGCCGTGATGAGCTCGAGCTCATTGGAGATTCTCGTCTGTGCCTTCGAAATCTGTTCCTGCTCAACAGATAATCGTTGTTGTTCTTTGTAGATGGATGAGACTGATGCTTCATCCGCTGGTGTGGGTGCTGGTTGTGATGGTGACGCGGAAGTGCCGCTACTAGGTTTCGTTCCGCACGGAGGGACTGGAGTGACATGGGGCAATTTGTGAAGTGACTTCACAACGGTGGACTCATCGATCATACCCAAACATTGATGATAAGTCGGTGAGGTAATGTCAACCTGAAATTTCTTCAAGATCCTCATTATAATCAGTGGAAATGGAATTCTTTCTGTGGGATGAGGGTGCTCAACATATCTTGTCATTCTATTCCAAATAATGTATGGAATGTTGATATTCAATCCCATTGCCTCAGACGGATGTCCTAAGAGATACAAAAATAGCATTCGATCCCATCTCAAGACTTTCGTCTGCATATTTGGAAGGATATTGTAACAAGTGATGAAGTTTAGAAATCGGTACTCAAGACGAAGTTCCTTGGATCTGATCGATTTCTCCGTTGATTGCGTTCCTTCCAAACAAATTCCCTTTATAACCATTTGCCACACAGTGTTCGTCAAAACCTTTCCCTTCAAGTAATTAATTCCTGTCTTGCTGGCAGGCATTCCCAAAACCTCGCCAATCAATTGTGGAGTAATTTTGAATCTTGTGCCTTGGATATTCGTGTAAAATTCCATTGGACCGTTTTCAATTTCACGAAGGTGTCGTGCATTTGTATGGAAGGTCCTTACAAGATGCAGACAGTATCCAAGCACTTCTGGAAATCGACAAACTTGAATAAGGTTTGCTTGTTCAATCAGAACGCCAAACTCAGGAGAGTGATCTCGTAGAGCCTCAATATTGACATGCCTCTCACCAATGCATTCACGATTCTCAAATGCCCTTAGGCGATCCGCATTAACGAACACTTGTTCCTCCCGAGGTGGAGAATCCGGAATAATCGGTTCGTTAGACATGAAACCACGTGCTCGTCCAAACCGTCGAGCGAGTCGTTTCCTTTTCACCGAGATGGTTGGTGCAGTCATAGGTGCTTTACCTTTGTCCATGGGTGCTTTTTCTTTCGATGCATCGGACGCTTTTCCTTTTGAACCATCAGACGCCTTTTGTTCAGGCAATGAGTCATCATCATCTGTCAATTCAGTCCAATCTACCTCGTGACAATCTACTTCCTTGTCGCTGATCACATGAAACTCACCCTTTTGTTGTGTTTTCTTAGCTCTTTTTAACTTGTTTGTGGCCCGAGTGTGCACCATAGTGACCAGTAAAAGAATGATCCATGAGAATCCCATTGATCCAAGTGATTTAAGAAGATTAAAATCCTGTGAGCAACAACTCAAGAACACATGAGAAAATTGTTAATTTTCAAGAGATTTGAAAAATTGTACCCAAACAATCATAATCATGTAGAGAGACTAAGAATTAAATTAGTTTTGCAAAAGGACTTTTAAAAATAGATCAATTGCATGATTTTCGAAAATCCTTATTATATGCCCTAAAACCGAAATTTTAGAAATCGAAACCTAAAAATCCGTTAATCAGGAGAATACCTAGCATATAATCAAAACTAATCTACCCAGAGTTCTTATTTCAAAAGAAATTTGATCAAAAACCATCCACAAACAAAGTTGATCCAAGAAATTCATCACGTTTGAGGAGGAAAAGAGAAAAACGGTGAAAAACCGAGATTTTGATCAATAAAACTTACTTGGAGTTGAAGAACTTGAGTTTGAAAGCTTCCAGGAAGGATGAAATCTAGAGAGAGAGGCTCTGGAAACTTTGGAACAAAAGATTGGAGTAAAAGAAATCAAAACCCTTTTTTCTTTATAAAACCCTAGCCGCGATCCGGATCAGTTCATGATTGCGATCCGGATCGGCTGCCCGCAGTGAGAAACTGCGTTCGGGATCCGGATCGGCAGGTCCAATCCGGATCGTCAGCCCGCAGAAGAATACCTGCGTTCGGGATCCGGATCATCTTGCCCGATCCGGATCGGCTCCAACTTTTTCTTTAGAAAATTTCAGAGAAATTCAAGAAAAACCAGAAAAAGATTGTAAGCACAAATGTGTATCAACTTTAAACAGAAATCATCGTTTCATACAACAAGAATTAGATTATGCCAAATCTATCAATAATATCCAAAAATGAAACGAGAATTTACAAAAATTAAATCCCTTAAAGTTGAACACCTTCAATTACATCTAACTTGATCTTATGAGTAATGCCTTTATCAAATCATCAATTCAGTAAAGAAAATGAAATACAAAGATCAATAGATGTTTGAAATCCCAAATATAGTAGATAATGTATCTAGACAATCTGTTGAAGAGAGTGGCTCTTTGAGCATCTTTCTTTAAAAACCCACCTTATACCAACCTTGAAATTTGACGAAGTCAAGTATTTCAACATGCATTTTACTTAATCAAAATTTGAACAACCATGCTTGGTATAGATGTGGTAGCTGCACACAACACTCGGACGACCGAGGTGGTAGCTCTTTCCTCCATGTGGTGGTAGTTTTCACACTCCTCATTGGGATGTAACTCTTTCCACATCTTTTGAGCATTTTACTTTTCTATGACTCCCCCTCAATTGGCTATCAATTATTTAAGATATAAAGTATTCAACCAAATATTGATCTCGATTTCATACTCGACTAAGCAGTCAAATAAGATAATGACTATACCAAGAGATCATTGAGAGAGAGAAATTGACTTTGATCACTTAGAAGATGATTTAATTAACATAAATGATCATTGCAACAGTGAAATATTATGATGGCAAAAGCATAATAAATTTCTAAATGTGCGAAAAGATGCAATTAAAGTCAATTATGATCTATGCTCAATTAATGTCCTATGTACAAACATAGATAATGAACAAAACAAAAACAAATACAAAACCTATCCTAAGCAAAGGTTTCAAAAAGAAGTTTATTTCAAGGAAAGCATTCCAATTGCTTTTCGTAAATGAATAAAACGTTTTTGATCCAAAGGTTTTGTTAAAAAGTCAGCCAATTGATCCTCAGTTGAAATATATGAAAGTTGAAGAGTATTTGATTCAACTAGCTCTCTAAGAAAATGATATCTAAGTTCAATATGTTTTGTTCTAGAGTGCAACACAGGGTTTTTAGAAATGTTAATTGCACTTGTGTTGTCACAAAGAATTGTTACCGAAGATGCTGAAATGCGGAAGTCGCTCAATACGCTTTTCATCCAAATGAGTTGAGTTGAGCAACTTCCAGCTGAAATGTATTCCGCTTCGGCAGTCGAGAGTGCTATGCAATTCTGCTTTTTACTGTGCCATGCAACAAGGCAATGGCCAAGATAGAAGCATGCACCACTCGTGCTTTTCCGATCATCCACTGATCCTGCCCAATCGGCATCTGAGTATCCAACAATATCCAGACTTGTTCCCATAGGATACCAAATTCCGAAATTAATTGATCCTTTGATGTACCGGATGATCCGTTTCACCGCTTTCAGGTGAACCTCCTTTGGTGCTGATTGATATCTCGCGCAAATCCCAACACTAAAGGATATATCCGGGCGACTAGCCGTGAGGTAAAGTAGACTTCCAATCATACTTCTATACAGTTTCTCGTCTACATTCTCACTATGTGATTCACTTCCAAGTCCCTTATGGCTAGTTCCCATTGGAGTTGGAAAATCTTTACAATTTTCTAGATCAAACTTTTTGACCAACTCCATTGCATACTTGGATTGACTCAAGTGAATACCTTCATCATTTTGTTTAATTTGCAATCCAAGAAAATAAGTCAATTCGCCCATCATGGACATCTCAAATTCGCTTTCCATGGTCTCCGCGAATTTAGAAGCATCATTATCTCTTGTTGCGCCAAATACAATGTCATCGACATAGATTTGTGCTACAATGAAATTGCTTTGATAATGCTTCACAAAGAGAGTCCTATCAGCTCCCCCTCGAGTATAGCCCTTCTCCAAAAGGTGCTTTGTTAACCTTTCGTACCATGCTCGCGGTGCTTGTTTCAGACCGTAAAGAGCCTTTTTCAAACGAAAAACATGGTTAGGTTGTTTATGATCTACAAAACCTTTCGGTTGAGCCACATAAACTTCCTCATTTAAAAAACCATTTAGAAATGCGCTCTTAACGTCCATTTGAAATAATTTGATTTTAAAATGACAAGCAATAGCAAATAGTATACGAATGGACTCGAGTCTAGCTACAGGGGCGAATGTTTCGTCAAAGTCTATACCTTCTACTTGAGAATAACCTTGAGCAACTAATCGTGCCTTGTTCCTGATGATAGTACCATCCTCATTTTTCTTGTTCTTGAAGATCCATTTGGTACCTATCACATTATGTTGCTTTGGAGGCTTCGTTAATTCCCAGACTTTGTTTCGCTCAAATTGATGGAGCTCTTCCTGCATTGCTTTAATCCAGTAGTCATCCTGAAGAGCTTCATCTATGTTCTTTGGTTCGATTAAAGATACGTAGCAAGCGAATCCACAAACCAACTGCTTCCGAGTTCTAACTCCTTCTTGTGGATCTCCAATGATGTTCGATTCCGGATGATCCTTGGAGATTCGTAACGTTTGTTGAAACGGAGTACTCGGAGATACATGAGATGATTCCTGCACATCAGATAAACTAGAAGAGCCATTAGATGCATCATTAATATTGGAAGTATTATCATGAGAAGATGCACTAGCAGGAGAATCATCATCTAGAGAGATATCGAGGGTAGATTTTCCAGATCCAAAGTGAAAAGCTTCATCTACTTTAACATTTATAGATTCTACGATCGTCTTAGATTCAATGTTAAATACTCGATATGCTCTGCTATTCATAGAATAACCCAAAAAGATCCCTTCATCACTTCGAGAGTCGAACTTTCCAAGATTTTCACGGTCACGTAAAATGTAACATCGACTCCCGAAGATACGAAAGTATTTGATATCCGGTTTTCTACTAAACCACAGCTCATATGGTGTATTTAAAGTTCCTGGGCGCAAGTAAACTCTATTAATGACATAGACAGCGGTGTTCACGGCTTCAGCCCAAAAATGTAGCGGTAAATTCCGGCTATGAAGCATCACACGCGCCATCTCTTGTACAACCCTGTTTTTGCGCTCAACAACACCATTCAGCTGAGGTGTATAGGGTGCCGAGAATTCATCTTTAATGCCATTTGAAGTGCAAAAATCAATGAATTTTGAATTTATGAATTCTCCGCCTCTATCACTTCTAACACGAATGATCTTTTCATTCTTTTCAATCATAATACGATGGCAAATCTCATGAAAAGAGTCAAACGTATCAGCTTTCTCTTTTAAAAATGCTACCCAAGAAAACCTAGAGAAATCATCAACCAATAAGAAAATGTACCATTTACCTCCCAAAGATGGTTGACGGGTCGGCCAAAAGAAAAAGAAGAAAAGAAAATAGTCTACATAAACTACACAAGATTTAATCGTAGAACGATTAAAGACAAGGAGGGGTTTCACCTTTGCATACCCAAACCTTTTGAGTTTTGGAGTATGTTGGCAATGGTTGAGAAGTTTTCCTTGATGAAGACGTCTTGCATGATTGGTCTTTTTCTTTTGTCATCGTCTTATTTGAAGTACTACCAATGTCCTTTTCTTTAGGAAAATCCTTCTTTGAATTCCGGGGAGTGAACTTATTGGTAGTAGTTGCAAGATGTGGTTGATTTGATCTTTGAGCTCCAATCTTGCAATTTCTTTCAATGTGCCCTGCAAAATTACAACGAAAACATACCTTTGTGCTTGACGATTCTGAAGAGGATGAAGTAGGCTTGTTGTCGTTGGTTGTCATGATTTCCGGTGTCGGAGGAGGAGATACCGACTGAGGCACAAAGACTGTCCCAACCGAACTAAAATTGTCTTCAGTTCGATTGTATCCGAGGCCGAACTTGTTTGTTTGACCAAGACCAAGAAGTTTATCCAACTTACTCCTTCCAAAAGAAAATTGCTGTAAGTCATCCTTGAGTTGGAAAATGGTCTTTGTCATTTCCAGGTTATCCTGTCGAGCCTCGTTGTAGAGCTTTGAGAAGTGATTCGCGTTATCCACCAGATTTGTATGTTCCTTCTCAAGTTGCTCATTGGACTCTTGAAGGGAAACATTTGCCTTTATCAGATTATCCCTTTCCACTTCAAGATCGGTCGAGAGAGAAGTTACCCTTTTTACTTCTTCTTCGAGATCCTGCAATCTCCCTCTCAACCCCTTGTTTTGCTTAGCCCGTTTCTTTAAATCCCGTAAAGATCTGTGATAGGCTAGAGCAAAATCTTCACCTTCCGAATCATCCGATTCATTGTCCGTTGCAATCTTTTCAACAGTGGAGTTGGACAACGACTCGGATGTACTTGCCATAAAGCACATGAAGGGTGAAGATACGGACGCGTGGAATGCGGTGGAGCTCTTTTTTTCATCACTCGAAGACGACTCATTTGACGTTGAGTTGTCATCCCAAGTGACGACTTGCATCGCCTTCTTCTTTGCCGGATACTTGTTAGGACACTCCGTTGCAATGTGGCCGTAGCCTCGACATTTGAAGCATTGTAGTTGTCCTTCTGAACTTTTCTTATCCTTTGAGAAGTTCTCTTGCTTTCTTGACTTGTAACTTGAAGTACCCTTGCCTTTGTTCGACTTTCCGAAGGATGGAGATTTGCTTGAATTACCCCTTCGAAAGTTGCGGCGAAACTTCCTTGTCAAGAGAGCGAGCTGCTTCTCAAATTCCTCCATAGAAAGGTTCTCGTTATCGTCTGAGGAGGATATATCCGCGTCTTCTTCCTTAGTTGTTTTCAACGCATAACCAGAAGACTTAGAAGTGGATGCCTTTCCAGAAGAATTGTTAGTAGTAAATGTCATTTCATAAGTTTGTAATGAACCAACTAATTCTTCTACACGTATTTCGTCCGGGTGTTTAATAGTTTCAATGGCTGTAACCTTTGGGCGAAATCATTCAGGAAGAGTTCTTAAGATCTTTCTTACAATCTTAAATTCTAGAATCTTCTCTCCCAGGTTAGCACATGAGTTTACGATATCTTGCAATCGTGTATAGTAGTCCGTGAAAGATTCATTTTCTGCCATCAAGATAGAGTCAAAATTGCTCGTAAGCATTTGCAGTTTCTGAATCTTCACGAGGTTAGTTCCCTCATGTGTAACCTGAAGAACATCCCAGATTTCTTTGGCAGTCTCACATGCCGAGACGCGAGAGAATTCAGTTTGAGATAAGGCATTAAAAATAGCATTAATTCCCTTGCCATTGTAAGAAGATGAATCTAACTCTTCCTTGGTCCATTTCGACCTAGGTTTTAAGGTGCGAACATCACCAATAAATTCAGTTGGATTAGACCATCCTAATTCAATTGATTGCCACACCCGTTCGTCGATGGAAATTAAAAAGGCTTTCATCCGCACTTTCCAGTACGCATAATTTGTTCCATCGAAGAACGGGGGTCGGTTGATGTTTCCACCTTCAACCATTGTTCACAACCCTATTCCCGCTCTGATACCACTTGTTGGGTTATATGTAATAAGGATCTAAATAGGGGAAAAAACACCTAGAGGGGGGTGAATAGGTGTAAACGTATAAACACTCAAAAATCGTTGCGATAAAAACCCAATGCGGAAATAAAAATAATACGCAAGATTTTTACGTGGAAAACTCCATCACCGGAGTAAAAAACCACGGGACCGATAACACGGCAGAAATCCACTAGAATTAAAACACGTACAAGGTGATTTACCGTACACACTTACGACTCAACCTTTTCCATACGCTCCTAGAGGATCTTCTCCGCTCGCTCCACGACGCTTCTCGAATCCACGATCTGCGCCCAACGCCGAATCCACGGCGTCCAACGTCGAATCCACGACGTCCGACCGAATCCACGGTCTTCACCCAATAGCACCCTTCGAATCCACGAACGTGCCTCGCTCCGAATCCACGAGAGCGGTAGAACCTTGAATCCACAAGGACACGCGAATCCACGCGCCGATTTTTGGGGTAAATCGTTGTTTTTGGTGGTGATGATCCGCCGAATACTTAGATCAAAGATAGATCGGAAATACCATCTAAGTATTCATTAGTTTGATTCAACTCAAGATGTGAGTATGAAAACCTAGAATCAAACTAATCAATATAGATGAAGAAACATAGAGTATTCTCTAATGATTTCCTTTCTTCTCTATAGGTGGATCTAGAGCCGTATAAGATGATATATGAAAATGACGGCTATTTGGATTAACCCTAGAAAAAAAGTCATAGGGTCTATTTATAGGTTAGAAACCCTAGGAAGGAGATAAGAATCAAAAACCTAACATTTCTGGAAATTTTATGGACGGCGATCCGGATCGGATTTGGGCGATCCGGATTGCAGTAGCAATAAAGACGGTTTCCAGAAAATCACACGTTCGGGATCCGGATCGGATTGTCTGATCCGGATCGTTCATACAATTCAGAAAACTCAACGTTCGGGATCCGGATCGTGAGATGCTGCGATCCGGATTGAAGTATTGTATGAAACAACAACCTTCGGGATCCGGATCGCTGGCTCTAATCCGGATCCTGAACATGTCCGAACACCAGTTTTTGATGTTTATTCAATGAAAGATTCTTCCAAGTGTTTCTACACTACAAGAAGTATTCGGATCACACAAAATCTTTAGTTAAACATACCTGATCCTTTTGAATTCTTCTTTCTTGAGATTGAGTTAATTGATCCAACTTCCTTCACCTTCAATCTTCAAGACTTGAGACTTTCACGAAACTATGCCAACTTAAATTCCGTAACAGAGCTGATAGGACTCTCTTTGTGAAGCATTATCAAAGCAATTTCATTGTAGCACAAATCTATGTCGATGACATTGTATTTGGCGCAACAAGAGATAATGATGCTTCTAAATTTGCGGAGACCATGGAAAGCGAATTTGAGATGTCCATGATGGGCGAATTGACTTATTTCCTTGGATTGCAAATTAAACAAAATGATGAAGGTATTCACTTGAGTCAATCCAAGTATGCAATGGAGTTGGTTAAAAAATTTGATCTTGAAAATTCGAAGGATTTTCCGACTCCAATGGGAACTAGCCACAAGGGACTTGGAAGTGAATCACAAAGTGAGAATGTAGACGAGAAACTGTATCGAAGTATGATTGGAAGTCTACTTTACCTCACGGCTAGTCGCCCGGATATATCTTTTGGTGTTGGGATCTGCGCGAGATATCAATCTGCACCAAAGGAGGTTAACCTGAAAGCGGTGAAAAGGATCATCCGGTATATCAAAGGATCAATTAATTTCGGATTTTGGTATCCTATGGGAACAAGTTTGGATATTGTTGGATACTCAGATGCCGATTGGGCAGGATCAGTGGATGATCGGAAAAGCACGAGTGGTGCATGCTTCTATCTTGGCCATTGCCTTGTTGCATGGCACAGTAAAAAGCAGAATTGCATAGCACTCTCGACTGCCGAAGCGGAATACATTTCAGCTGGAAGTTGTTCAACTCAACTCATTTGGATGAAAAGCGTACTGAGCGACTTCCGGATTTCAGCATCTTCGGTAACAATACTTTGTGACAACACAAGTGCAATTAACATTTCTAAAAACCCTGTGTTGCACTCTAGAACAAAACATATTGAACTTAGATATCATTTTCTTAGAGAGCTAGTTGAATCAAATATTCTTCAACTTTCATATATTCCAACTGAGGATCAATTAGCTGACATTCTAACAAAACCTTTGGATCAAAAACATTTTATTCATTTGCGAAAAGCAATTGGAATGCTTTCCTTGAAATAAATTTCTTTTTGAAACCTTTGCTTTGGATAGGTTTTGTTTTTGTTTTGTTTTGTTCATCATCTATGTTTGTACATAGGACATTAATTGAGCATAGATCATAATTGACTTTAATTGCATCTTTTCGCACATTTAGAAATTTATTATGCTTTTGCCATCATAATATTTCACTGTTGCAATGATCATTTATGTTAATTAAATCATCTTCTGAGTGATCAAAGTCAATTTCTCTCTCAATGATCTCTTGGTATAGTCATTATCTTATTTGACTGCTTAGTCGAGTATGAAATCGAGATCACTTTTTGGTTGAATACTTTATATCTTAAATAATTGATAGCCAATTGAGGGGGAGTCAAAGAAAAGTAAAATGCTCAAAAGATGTGGAAAGAGTTACATCCCAATGAGGAGTGTGAAAACTACCACCACATGGAGGAAAGAGCTACCACCTCGGTCGTCCGAGTATTGTGTGCAGCTACCACATGTATACCAAGCATGGTTGTTCAAATTTTTGATTATGTAAAATGCATGTTGAAATACTTGACTCCGTCAAATTTCAAGGTTGGTATAAGGTGGGTTTTTAAAGAAAGATGCTCAAAGAGCCACTCTCTTCAACAGATTGTCTAGATACATTATCTACTATATTTGGGATTTCAAACATCTATTGATCTTTGTATTTCATTTTCTTTACTGAATTGATGATTTGATAAAGGCATTACTCATAAGATCAAGTTAGATGTAATTGAAGGTGTTCAACTTTAAGGGATTTAATTTTTGTAAATTTTCGTTTCATTTTTGGATATTATTGATAGATTTGGCATAATCTAATTCTTGTTGTATGAAACGATGATTTTTGTTTAAAGTTGATACACATTTGTGCTTACAATCTTTTTCTGGTTTTTCTTGAATTTCTCTGAAATTTTCTAAAGAAAAAGTTGGAGCCGATCCGGATCGGGCAAGATGATCCGGATCCCGAACGCAGGTATTCTTCTGCGGGCTGACGATCCGGATTGGACCTGCCGATCCGGATCCCGAACGCAGTTTCTCACTGCGGGTAGCCGATCCGGATCGCAAGCATGGTCTGATCCGGATCGCGGCTAGGGTTTTATAAAGAACAAAAGGGTTTTGATTTCTTTTACTCCAATCTTTTGTTCCAAAGTTTCCAGAGCTTCTCTCTCTAGATTTCACCCTTCTTGGAAGCTTTCAAACTTAAGTTCTTCAACTCCAAGTAAGTTTTATTGATCAAAATCTCGGTTTTTCACCGTTTTTCTCTTTTCCTCCTCAAACGTGATGAAATTCTTTGATCAATTTTGTTTGTGGATGGTTTTTGATCAAATTTCTTTTGAAATAAGAACTCTGAGTAGATTAGTTTTGATTATATGCTAGGTATTCTCCTGATTAACGGATTTTTAGGCTTCGATTTCTAAAATTTCGGTTTTAGGGCATATAATAAGGATTTTCGAAAATCATGCAATTGATCTATTTTTAAAAGTCCTTTTGCAAAACTAATTTGATTCTTAGTCTCTCTACATGATAATGATTGTTTGGGTACAATTTCTCAAATTTCTAAAAATTAATAATTTTTCGTGTTCTTGAGTTGTTGCACACAGGATTTCAATCTTCTTAAGGCACTTGGATCAATGGGATTCTCATGGATCACTCTTTTATTGGTCACTATGGTGCACACTCGGGCCACAAACAAATTAAAGAGAGCTAAGAAAACACAACAAAAGGGTGAGTTTCATGTGATCAGCGACACAGAAGTAGATTGTCAAGAGATAGACTGGACTGAATTAACCGATGATGATGAATCAATGCCCGATGCATCGAAAGAAAAAGCACCCATGGACAAAGGTAAAGCACCTATGACTGCACCAACCATCTCGGTGAAAAGGAAACGACTTGCTCGACGGTTTGGACGAGCACGAGGTTTCATGTCTAACGAACCGATTATTCCGGATTCTCCACCTCGTGAGGAACAAGTGTTCGTTAATGCGGATCGTCTAAGGGCATTTGAGAATCGTGAATGCATTGGTGAGAGGCATGTTAATATTGAGGCTCTACGAGATCACTCCCCTAAGTTTGGCATTCTGATTGAACAAGCAAATCATATTCAAGTTTGTCGATTTCCAGAAGTGCTTGGATACTGTCTGCATCTTGTAAGGGCCTTCTATACAAATGCACGGCACCTTTGAGAAATTGAAAACGATCCAATGGAATTTTACACGAATATCCAAGGCACAAGATTCAAAATTACTCCACAATTGATTGGCGAGGTTTTGGGAATGCCTGCCAGCAAGACAGGAGTTAATTACCTGAAGGGAAAGGTTTTGACAAACACTTTGTGGCAAATGGTTATAAAGGGAATTTGTTTGGAAGGAACGCAATCAACGGAGAAATCGATCAGATCCAAAGAACTTCGTCTTGAGTACCGGTTTCTAAACTTTATCACGTGTTACAATATCCTTCCAAATTTGCAGACGAAAGTCTTGAGATGGGATCGAATGCTATTTTTGTATCTCTTAGGACATCCGTCTGAGGCAATGGGATTGAATATCAACATTCCATACATTATTTGGAATAGAATGACAAGATATGTTGAGCACCCTCATCCCACTGAAAGAATTCCATTTCCACTGATTATAATGAGGATCTTGAAGAAATTTCAGGTTGATATTACTTCACCGACTTATCATCAATGTTTGGGTATGATCGATGAGTCCACCGTTGTGAAGTCCCTTCACAAATTGCCCCATGTCACTCCAGCCCCTCCATGCGGAACAAAACTTAGTAGCGGCACTTCCGCGTCACCATCACAACCAGCACCCACACCAGCGGATGAAGCATCAGTCTCATCCATCTACAAAGAACAACAACGATTGTCTTTTGAGCAGGAACAGATTTCAAAGGCACAGACGAGAATTTCCAATGAGCTGGAGCTCATCACGACAGCTCATATTACCTTAACTAAGAAGGTCAATTCAATGAACAAGCTGGTGAAAAAGATGTTCTCAAAGATGGGCTGCACGAGCTCTGAAGACTCCGAATCTGATGACTAATTCTTTCCTTTTATTTTTTTTCTCTTGTGCAGATTTTTAACCTTTTCTTGTGCAGGTTTTTCAGTTTTTAGGACTTACTCTTAGTTCTAGTTCTTAAATTTCGGAACATTTTCTTTAAAATTTTTAACTCTCCTTCAATTTTTGGTAATTTTGGCTTTGTTTGTGACAAAAAGGGGGAGAAAGTTTAGAGAGAACAATGAACAATGATGATGATGTGAAAATTTTGTATACATCAAGGTACAATGATGACTGAGAACTTGAACAATGCTGATGTGAAAATTTTGTATACATCAAGGTAAGTATCACTTCAACCTCAACTTTGGTTTTTATCTTGTGATTTGTATGCATGTCTCTACTAACTATTCGACTAACTATTTGGGCATGTAATATGACTAACAAGTTGATGTTGGACTAACACTTTGTGACATTTGGTTTTTGATTGCATAGAAGATATGTTGGTTTTTGACTATGATTCTCTTACATATCTGAATTCTCAAATGTCATGATGATCAGATAAACTCTATCTCTGTACTAGGTTTTGAATGCTAAATATTCTTGAGGTATCTAACGATCTCTTTTTGTCAAGAATGATTTCTTTGTGCAGAGAGTACAGATGTCTAAGTCTAGAGTCTGTTTTAGGAGTTTATCTCATGTTTTTAAATTTTTGGATCTCCATTGTAAATTTTTGTTGTATGGTGATAGCAACAAAAATATCTTTTTGAATTTTCTTTAGTGGATCTGTGTTTTGTCACGAAACCGCCAAAGGGGGAGATTGTTACGGAATTTGAGTTGGCGTAGTTTCGTGAAAGTCTCAAGTCTTGAAGATTGAAGGTGAAGAAAGTTTGATCATTTAACTCAATCTCAAGAAAGAAGAATTCAAAACGATCAGGTATGTTTAACTAAAGATTTTGTGTGATCCGAATACTTCTTGTAGTGTAGAAACACTTGGAAGAATCTTTCATTGCATAAAAATCAAAAACTGGACTTGGGACATGTTCAGGATCCGGATCAGGTTGTTCGATCCGGATCCCGAAGGTGGTTCGTTCATACACCAGTTCAATCCGGATCGTAGCCTCTCTTGATCCGGATCCCGAATACTGAGTTTACCATCTTCCTTGAACGATCCGGATCAGGCTTCGCAATCCGGATCCCGAACGTTGATGTTTGGTGAACTGTATGAACGATCCGGATCAAGCACTTCGATCCGGATCCCGAACCTTCGTTTTTCTGGAATTGCCTGACTCGTTACGACGATCCGGATCACAGCTAATCCGATCCGGATCGCCGTCCGTAAAATTTCCAGAAATGTTAGGTTTTTTATTCTTATCTCCTTCCTAGGGTTTCTAACCTATAAATAGACCCTATGACTCTTTTTCTAGGGTTAATCCAAGGGAAGCCGATAATCCAGATAGCCGTCATTTTCATATATCATCTTTTACGGCTCTAGATCCACATATAGAGAAGAAAGGAAATCATTAGAGAATACTCTATGTTTCTTCATCTATATTGATTAGTTTGATTCTAGGTTTTCATACTCACATCTTGAGTTGAATCAAACTAATGAATACTTAGATGGTATTTCCGATCTATCTTTGATCTAAGTATTCGGCGGATCATCACCACCAAAAACAACGATTTACCCCAAAAATCGGCGCATGGATTCGCGTGTCCTTGTGGATTCAAGGTTCAACCGCTCTCGTGGATTCGGAGCGAGGCACGTTCGTGGATTCGAAGAGTGCTATTGGGTGAAGACCGTGGACTCGGTCGGACGTCGTGGATTCGACGTTGGACGCCGTGGATTCGGCGTTGGGCGCAGATCGTGGATTCGAGAAGCGTCGCGGAGTGAGCGGAGAAGATCCTCTAGGAGCGTATGGAAAAGGTTGAGTCGTAAGTGTGTACGGTAAATCACCTTGTACGTGTTTTAATTCTAGTGGATTTCTGCCGTGTTATCGGTCCCGTGGTTTTTTACTCCGGTGATGGAGTTTTCCACGTAAAAATCTTGCGAGTTATTTTTATTTCCGCATTGGGTTTTTATCGCAACGATTTTTGAGTGTTTATACGTTTACACCTATTCACCCCCCTCTAGGTGTTTTTTTTTTCCCCTATTTAGATCCTTATTACATATAACCCAACAGGATTGAGGCGTGCCAAGAGGCGTTTTTCATCTACACATCGCAAGGAATGTCCCCGTATTTTTCTTGGATTTTTCTGAATTTCCCGAATGTGAGAAATCCCTGTTTTTCGAGAGTTAAGTGCTACAGTTTTTTAGGGGATTCTTTTGAGATGGTTACCTTGTCGAATTTATATCTTGACGTACGGAACTCGGATTTGAACGTGCAGGTACTCGTTTCGACGGGCTCGTCGCGAGGATCGCGACGGTATTTTTTTAGGAATTTTCTGTGCATAGCTCGCCGGTGAAAATGGCACAACTTTGGACTGTTAACATTGGGACAGCGTGTTCTTGAGTTTAATTGTATGTTTTGGGGTAATTGTTGTGTAGTGCTTGTGGCGGTTGGCTTGTTTGGGCGAGAGCACCATTTGGACTTGGAATTAGTGATCGAGGTGGGTGGTTGTTGCATACCTCTACTTTTGACTTGCTCACTAAGTTTATTAGAGAAGCCCTCTATTGGACATATTGATTGATTACCATGCATGATTAAATGATATCAATGTGAGCCTATCATTTGAGATTAATTCTGTGGACATAGCATGTTGGGAATATTATCGGGATAATAGTGTTGTTGGAACATGATTATTGAAATATTTTGTTAGTGATAATTAACATGCCATGTTAGCACATAGATTTGATGAAAGTTGGTTAAATGGATTAATTATTGGGACATGGTGACATATCTATGTGCGGGTACCACTTTGGTGATTTATGACGGATCAGGGATTATATACATGTGTAGTTAGCTGATGTTTTTAGTATGATGGTTATATCTATGCGGGTTGATTATTCGATACACATGTGGAACTGTTATTTGATTCACTTTCTTTCATCTTGTCTGAGGACACTTGCATGCTTGTATGGACATCTAGATAGGCCACTATTTATTGCTACACTATCATATTGGGATTTGACTTAGGAGAAACCATGATTGTTTCCTTTCTCCTTCTCATTTAGACTTTTGAGTCTTGTTGCTCGGGTTTGAGCGGGGTACGGGATAGTGTAGCCAGGACCTTGGGGTCGGGGACAGGTGGTATTTTGATTATGGGTTGTGGGGTATTGCGGCTACCGCGGATAGTAGGCGGTTGACCGGATACATATTATTTTACCTGGTTTTGGATTGGGGGTCATAGAGGCTACTGCGGATAGTAGGCGGTTCACCGGATGTCGGATGTGGGACATGACTGCGATTGTGGGTTATTTCGGCGACCGCGGATATTGGACGGTCGACCGGATGGTTACTTATGCATCAGATTGGGGATCGGGGTTCTTTAGTGGAGGGTTTCGTTCCACTTGAGTATAGTTGTGATCCGGTCCTGCTTTTATGATACTTGTGACATGGCTATTTTCCTCGTGTGGGTAGCTCCCCTCGAGTGCCACTCCGGAGCGCGCGGGGCACCAGCTAGGTGCCGGACAGGCATTGAGTTTTGCTATCACATCGGCGCGGCTTATTTGCCTGATGATGAGGGCGGCAGCAGGAGTCTTTGCTATCACATCGGCGCGACTTATTTGCCCGATGATGAGGGCGACACAGATTGGGTTTATTTGGGTCCTTTGGTTGTTGATGCATACGGTTACTCCATTTTTGGGATTACGTTTAGAGGCATAGTAGTGGTAATTTCCCATTTTTAGCAGTTTCATTACTTACCACTCTTCTTTCCCTTTTTGCCTCTGGTAGACCTAGTGGGCACGTCGGAGTTTGAGGCTTTACCCACTAGGGGAGGCTACTGGTTTACTAGTAGTTCTCACCCCCATTCTTCTTTTTCTTTTTCTTCTCCTTTGTTTTGTAGTGTCTTCTGCGGGTGCTGCTGGGCTATCAGCGGCGGGTCAAGGAGAGAGGACGGCTGAGTAGATAGATCTCGAGGCAGGATGAGCGAGCTAGCTGGACTGTTGGTGTACCCATGTTTCCTCAGACGGTTGTACTTTTACTTTGGGACTGGCTTTTGCCAGCAGGTTGTATTTATTTTAGTGAGCTGGGTGTAGTAACCACATGTAAAATGGGTTTTTCAGTTTTTAGTTTTCCGCATCCCTTTTAGGGGTCCGGAGGGTGGGAAAAAAATTCTTTGTTTCGGGGCTCACGGGTATTTTTAGGCAATAAAGCTCACGAAACGGAGAACGGTGGCGCGATCGGATTCGAATTCCAACCCAGGGATCTCCCAGAATATATTTCGGAAGGTTACCAGCGGTTCCGGGTGCATCAAAACACGTACGGGTGATCGGCACGCTTTTCGAGGTAAACCAGCGGTCCCGGGTGCATCAGAAAGCGTGCGGGAGATCGGCATGCTTTTCGAGGTAAGTGGACCCTGATCCGCACCCGATCGCTAAGTTTCGAATCTGGGGGTTTAGGGTGCAATCCCACCCCCATTCTCATTCGTACGATCATTTTACATTTTTGGTTGGGGGCGTAGGGTTTGTTCCCATTCTCATTCCGGTGGGTAGTTCCCACCCGAGCGCGTGCGAGGAACCCGACCCCTAACTTTTTCCCCTCCATCTGTTGGCGTGAAGAACCGAGGCGACGAGATGGGGAGAAGGAAGGACGATCGCACTTCCTGCGGAATCCGGCGAACGAGAGCGGGACTGTGACGCCCCCGGAATTTGGATTAGTCCTCTATATAAATGATATAATAGGACTAAGTCTCTAACCCGGCTATAGCATTTTGGATGGTAGAAAAATCCAAGAGGAACATGAGAGTTAAGCGTGCTAGAGCTAGAGTAGTTCTAGGATGGGTGACCCCCTGGGAAGTGGGGCGTCACAGTTGGTATCAGAGCCATTCACCAGCCGGAAATGTGAGATGAGTCTCGGCTGAGCCAGGGTTACATAGCGGGTAGAGCGAGGCTCCCCGGCTAATGACCGTTGTGAGTGGAGTGCAGCTCCTCACAAGGTCGGCTAAGGCTAGCGAGACTAGTCTCACATCGCCTGGTGCTTGTGAGTGTGCTTGAGCCTGACGTGGACGTCAGGGCTTAAAGGGGGGAAGAATGTGACACCCCCGGAATTTGGATTAGTCCTCTATATAAATGATATAATAGGACTAAGTCTCTAACCCGGCTATAGCATTTTGGATGGTAGAAAAATCCAAGAGGAACATGAGAGTTAAGCGTGCTAGAGCTAGAGTAGTTCTAGGATGGGTGACCCCCTGGGAAGTGGGGCGTCACACATCCTCCTCCTTCCTCCCTTACCGGCGAAAACAAGGTGAGCGGTTCAGGTTTTTCCTTTCTTTTCGGTATGGGGTTTTCCTTTTTTGTCGGTGTTGCGGGCGATGCGAGATGTTGAACGGGAGGCCGCCGCCGCCGTTGTTAAACGGGAGGCTGCCGCCGTCGTTATCGTGTCCACGGGGTCGTCGCCGCAGACGTCGGGGTCGCGGGGTCGAAATCGGAGCCGCGGGGGGGCAAAAGAGGGCGGCACTGTTCACACGGTACGGCCAGGCCGCCGCGCGGTCCACTGGACCCGGTGTGCACCCGGCGCACGGCTCCCGGGCCCAGGGGCGCGGACCCGGCGCACGAAGGCGTGCGCCAGGCCGCGCGGTCCATGGGGCCCGGCGTGCACCCGGCGCACGGCTCCCGGGCCCAGGGGCGCGGACCCGGCGCAAGAACGCGTGCGCCAGGCCGCGCGGCCCACCGCTGAGGCGTGCACCCGGTGCACACCCCGTAGCCCGAACGGTGTGGACCCGGTGCGCGCCTCGGCTCGTGCGCGGCCCGGCCCATGCCGCAGCGGTCTACCGCTGCGGCGTGCGCCTGGTCTGCGCCGCTGCCGCCTGCCGTCGTGGACCCGGTCCACGCCTGGATCCGTGCACCTGTCTTCAGAAATAGGGTCCAGAAGCTCCGTTTTTAGCCCGTTTCGCCCCGTTTTTGACTGTTTTTAACCACGACGATGGTTTTTAACATATAATTCTTATTGTAGTTGTTCGGGCACACGGCGAGGGTATTTTTTTAGTTGGAGCTCCCGCACGTCTTCTCCTTCGTGTTTGAGGTGGGTTTTTATGTGGAGGCTTAGCATGACTTTACCGACATTTGTAACTAACACTATTTGTGCATTTAACTGAGGTATTGTGGATAGTCTCTATGGTTCTTGTTATCTGACTATGTGTAGATGATAGTCTCTATGGTTCTTGTTATCTGACTATATGTAGATGATAGTCTCTATGGTTCTTGTTATCTGACTATATGTAGATGATAGTCTCTATGGTTCTTGTTTCTTGATTCCGTACGGTATTCTTGGTTACCATGCTCGAGGCAGCAACACGCGCTCCCGCGGTTTGGCATCCGCAAAGGGTGCGCTTTTCCGGAAAAGTGGTATATGACCCATGTGTACCCACGAGGTGACGTAGTGGGGCCCCTGTAGTTGTGGGGTTTTTGATGCGCCAAGGTGTGAGCGGTGCGACCCGTCGATGCAGGTGTCCAACGTGGTCAGGTGTTGCAGGTTTACAGGTGTTCGTGTTTTCTTTTCCCTCTTGGGAGGGTGGTTGCTCCGGATAGCTTTACGGTTGGCTTTACTACTTTTTCCTGCTTTATTATTGTGTTTTCGTGTCGCTGACTTCCCACTCCGTGACAGGTTCTTTCAGGGGTGAGAGATAGGCGACGGTGAGGCCGAGTCAGGAGCCTTCGGGTCCTCTGAGATCTCCAGATTGTTGGGTTATATGTAATAAGGATCTAAATAAGGGAAAAAAATACCTAGAGGGGGGTGAATAGGTGTAAACGTATAAACACTCAAAAATCGTTGCGATAAAAACCCAATGCGGAAATAAAAATAACTTGCAAGATTTTTACGTGGAAAACTCCATCACCGGAGTAAAAAACAACGGGACCGATAACACGGCAGAAATCCACTAGAATTAAAACACGTACAAGGTGATTTACCGTACACACTTACGACTCAACCTTTTCCATACGCTCCTAGAGGATCTTCTCCGCTCGCTCCGCGACGCTTCTCGAATCCACGATCTGCGCCCAACGCCGAATCCACGGCGTCCAACGTTGAATCCACGACGTCCGACCGAGTCCACGGTCTTCACCCAATAGCACCCTTCGAATCCACGAATGTGCCTCGCTCCGAATCCACGAGAGCGGTTGAACCTTGAATCCACAAGGACACGCGAATCCACGCGCCGATTTTTGGGGTAAATCGTTGTTTTTGGTGGTGATGATCCGCCGAATACTTAGATCAAAGATAGATCGGAAATACCATCTAAGTATTCATTAGTTTGATTCAACTCAAGATGTGAGTATGAATACCTAGAATCAAACTAATCAATATAGATGAAGAAACATAGAGTATTCTCTAATGATTTCCTTTCTTCTCTATATGTGGATCTAGGGCCGTATGAAATGATATATGAATATGACGGCTCTATTTGGATTCTGGATCCACCCTAGAAAAAGAGTCATAGGGTCTATTTATAGGTTAGAAACCCTAGGAAGGAGATAAGAAACAAAAACCTAATATTTCTGGAATTTTGACGGACGGCGATCCGGATCGGATTTGGGCGATCCGGATTGCAGTTGCAATAAAGACGGTTTCCAGAAAACAAACGTTCGGGATCCGGATCGGAATGCCTGATCCGGATCGTTCATACATTTTAGAAAACTCAACGTTCGGGATCCGGATCGTGAGATGCTGCGATCCGGATTGAAGTAATGTATGAAACAACAACCTTCGGGATCCGGATCGCTGGCTCTGATCCGGATCCTGAACATGTCCGAACACCAGTTTTTGATTTTTATACAGTTAAAAATTCTTCCAAGTGTTTCTACACTACAAGAAGTATTCGGATCACACAAAATCTTTAGTTAAACATACCTGATCCTTTTGAATTCTTCTTTCTTGAGATTGAGTTAAATGATCCAACTTTCTTCACCTTCAATCTTCAAGACTTGAAACTTTCACGAAACTACGCCAACTCAAATTCCGTAACAATCTCCCCCTTTGGCGGTTTCGTGACAAAACACAGATCCACTCAAGAAAATTCAAAAAGATATTTTTGTTGCTATCACCATACAACAAAAATTTACAATGGAGATCCAAAAATTTAAAAAACATGAGATAAACTCCTAAAACAGACTCTAGACTTAGACATCTGTACTCTCTGCACAAAGAAATCATTCTTGACAAAAAGAGATCGTTAGATACCTCAAGAATATTTAACATTCAAAACCTAGTACAGAGATAGAGTTTATCTGATCATCATGACATTTGAGAATTCAGATATGTAAGAGAATCATAGTCAAAAAACAACATATCTTCTATGCAATCAAAAACCAAATGTCATAAAGTGTTAGTCCAACATCAACTTGTTAGTCATATTACATGCCCAAGTAATTAGTCGAGTAGTTAGTGGAGACATGCAACCAATCACTAGATAAAAACCAAAGTTGAAGTGATACTTACCTTGATGTTCATACATTCACATCATCATTGTTCAATCATTGTTCTGTTCCCAGTCATCATTGTACCTTGATGTATACAAATCACATCATCATTGTTCAAGTTCTCTCTAAACTCTCTCCCCCTTTTTGTCACAAACAAAGCCAAAGATTACAGAAGTGGAGAGAATGGTTAACAGTTCAAGTTGGAGAACTAAAGACTAAAACTAAAACTTAAAAACCTGCACAAAAGAGGTTAAAACTCTGCACAAGAAAAAAAAATCCTGCATAAGAGAATTGTTAGACAGACGATTCAGGCATCTGAATCTGAGTCAACCGAGGCGGAGTCTTCAGAGCTCGTGCAACCCAGCTTTTTCAAAATTCCTTTAAGCATTCCCGAAATCGTAGTACACTCTTGCTTCATCTGATGTATGTCCTTGGACATCTTTCTGAGTTCTAGAGCCATTTTATCTTGTTCTTGTTTTATGGAAGACTCTAAGTTTCCCTTTTGGTCAGTTCTTCTGGAAGTTGAAGAACGTTGTGTGACGATTGACGGAGCAGCCTGACCTTTATTCCGAGGAGATCGTCTTGGCAAAAAGGGCGGATTGCTTGGCACATTCTTTTTCTTTGCTTGTTGCTTAAGTTTTGAGGAAGACTTCGGTAGCTTCTTTTTCTTTAGGTAAGCCTTATTTTCTTCATCAATACCTTGTTGTACTTCGTCAAGAAATGTGTCCCAATCTTCTTCGTCTTCTGATTCAGTGTCAATTTGAGAGATATTCCTTGGGTTCTCTTGACATGGTTCATTTATTTCAATTCCTCGAGCTCGTCCAGGTCGTCGAGCAAGTCTTTTTCTTTTTGGAAAAATGGATGAAGAGGTCATTGGTGCTTTTCCTTTTTCTGCAGCAGTGAGCGGAGCCTTTTCCGTTGATGTCTCTGCATGGGCTTTCCCTTTCGATGCAACAGAGGTTTTCTGTGGCAATTCTCCAGGATGTGTTTCATCATCTGATAACTCATCCCAATTGACTTCATCCTTTTTAGCCCTCTTGGCAGTGTCTCTCGTAAGTACCATAGCAGCAAGTAGGAAAACAATCGAAGTGATCACCATTGCTATTGGTCTCTTGAGAAAAGAAATCCTGTGAGCAACAACTCAAGAACACATGAAAAATTGTTAATTTTCAAAGATTCGAAAAATTGTACCCAAACAATCATAATCATGTAGAGAGACTAAGAATCAAATTAGTTTTGCAAAAGGACTTTTAAAAATAGATCAATTGCATGATTTTCGAAAATCCTTATTATATGCCCTAAAACCAAAATTTTAGAAATCGAAGCCTAAAAATCCGTTAATCAGGAGAATACCTAGCATATAATCAAAACTAATCTACCCAGAGTTCTTATTTCAAAAGAAATTTGATCAAAAACCATCCACAAACAAAGTTGATCCAAGAAATTCATCACGTTTGAGGAGGAAAAGAGAAAAACGGTGAAAAACCGAGATTTTGATCAATAAAACTTACTTGCAGTTGAAGAACTTGAGTTTGAAGGCTTCCAGGAAGGATGAAATCTAGAGAGAGAGGCTCTGGAAACTTAGGAACAAAAGATTGGAGTAAAAGAAATCAAAACCCTTTTGTTCTTTATAAAACCCTAGCCGCGATCCGGATCAGTTCATGATTGCGATCCGGATCGGCTACCCGCAGTGAGAAACTGCGTTCGGGATCCGGATCGGCAGGTCCAATCCGGATCGTCAGCCCGCAGAAGAATATCTGCGTTCGGGATCCGGATCATCTTCCCCGATCCGGATCGGCTCCAACTTTTTCTTTAGAAAACTTCAGAGAAATTCAAGAAAAACCAGAAAAAGATTGTAAGCACAAATGTGTATCAACTTTAAACAGAAATCATCGTTTCATACAACAAGAATTAGATTATGCCAAATCTATCAATAATATCCAAAAATGAAACGAGAATTTACAAAAATTAAATCCCTTAAAGTTGAACACCTTCAATTACATCTAACTTGATTTTATGAGTAATGCCTTTATCAAATCATCAATTCAGTAAAGAAAATGAAATACAAAGATCAATAGATGTTTGAAATCCCAAATATAGTAGATAATGTATCTAGACAATCTGTTGAAGAGAGTGGCTCTTTGAGCATCTTTCTTTAAAAACCCACCTTATACCAACCTTGAAATTTGACGAAGTCAAGTATTTCTACATGCATTTTACTTAATCAAAATTTGAACAACCATGCTTGGTATACATGTGGTAGCTGCACACAATACTCGGACGACCGAGGTGGTAGCTCTTTCCTCCATGTGGTGGTAGTTTTCACACTCCTCATTGGGATGTAACTCTTTCCACATCTTTTGAGCATTTTACATTTCTTTGACTCCCCCTCAATTGGCTATCAATTATTTAAGATATAAAGTATTCAACCAAAAATTGATCTCGATTTCATACTCGACTAAACAGTCAAATAAGATAATGACTATTCCAAGAGATCATTGAGAGAGAGAAATTGACTTTGATCACTCAGAAAGTGATTTAATTAACATAAATGATCATTGCAACAGTGAAATATTATGATGGCGAAAGCATAATAAATTTCTAAATGTGCGAAAATATGCAATTAAAGTCAATTATGATCTATGCTCAATTAATGTCCTATGTACAGACATAGATAATGAACAAAACAAAAATAAACAAAACCTATCCTAAGCAAAGGTTTCAAAAAGAAGTTTATTTCAAGGAAAGCATTCCAATTGCTTTCCGCAAATGAATAAAACGTTTTTGATCCAAAGGTTTTGTTAGAATGTCAGCTAATTGATCCTCAGTTGAAATATATGAAAGTTGAAGAGTATTTGATTCAACTAGCTCTCTAAGAAAATGATATCTAAGTTCAATATGTTTTGTTCTTGTCACGCCCCGGGGTTTGTTTTAGCGGAAACGATTCATGAAAGTCGAATGTTTGACGTGTAAATTTTTTTTTTTTTTTTTTTTTTTTTTTTTTTTTTTTTTTTTTTTTTTTTTTTGTTTAAAAGAGAACCCCTCTTCCCCGGCACGTGCCCAGACCCGCCACACATACAGGATCACTCTGCAAACGGACAGAGTCTCCCCTGTACGTGCACGGCGTAGCGTTCAGTACATGTTCCAACATACACAGCCATTCAATCACAACAATTAACCAGCATTCTAAACTAATATCAGAAGAACATATGGCCGGTCAATTTGGAAAGGATAAATCCACCGTTTTTGGAAGAGCGCCTACCCGGCGCTTACGTTTTGAAAGCTAGTTTCGAAATTAGCATAAATCCACAAGGTTTGAAAGCGGTGCCCACCCGACACCAAGTTTTGAAATCTCTGTCGCAATCCATAAATCCACAGGGATTTGAAACCAGTGCCCACACGACACTTAGATTTTTAAAAACGGTTTTCGCAATCTTTTCTTTGGCTTCTGCCTTTTTGATTTTTAAATGGCCAATAGAAATAAAAAGGGAAAAATATTCCACCAGGGGCACTAAATGTAGCCCGTACCGACATCCATGCCGACCCCACGAGGGTATCGCGAACCACTCACATAACTACAAGGTAATGAAAAGCGAGAGTAAAAGAATGAACACAGTCCAGGGTCCCCAGCGACCCAGCTGCTCCTGTCCCGTCCTCACCACCGCCTACCTCTCTCCCCGTCTGGACCCTGTCACGAGGTGGGATGTCAGTGACGCAGAAGTAGTAAAGCATGAGAATATAGTAAAACAAACCGTGAAGACAACTGGGGCAACCACCCTCCCAAGGAGGGGGGGAAAAAATGGTAACCTGTATATCTGCATCCTGTAATACCCTGCCGCGTCGGTCCACTACCGACGGCCCATACCGTACCTGCAGCACCGCGACCGCGCCGGACAACTAAACCGGCGGGTCGCTCCGCTCGCACCTCGGCGCCTCAACCCCACAGCTAATAAGGGGCCCCACTACGTCACCTCGTGGGTATACACGGGTCCTACGACCCCTTTTCCGGAAAAGCGCACCCTTTGCGGTGGCCAAACCGCGGGTGCACGTGTGGCAACCTCGAGCCAAGTAACCGTAACCACCATCATGTCAGTATCATAATATAATTAACAGGAGTAATGAGGTAAAGTGCAAAATCGAAAGCAAGGTAATAATACGCGCACTCGAAGGTGGCCTGCTGACATATAATGGTTAAAAAGAGAACAACCGTCGGTAACCGATGCTAAACACTATAGAGAACCCGCTGACATGCATAAGCTATCGCCCATCATTATTTAACCCCAGTACACTTAGAATAGGTCCCGTCCAATATGATAGAATTTAGATGCTAGGAATAAAGTAAAAACGACCCACCTGAATGTAGGCCGATCCCGGACTCCCACTAGCTACTGGGAGGCTGGTGCTGAGCAACTGGGCCCTGAATAATGAGATCTGGTCAGTAATAGACTCACACAAATCCTTCCCGACGATCCGACAGCAACGTAAAGCTTAAACGGGAGAATATCGCCGATTTATCGACCAAAGTCCGATTCCCGGTCAACGAGGACCTACGGAACCCTAACCCGATGCCTAGTAGATTTAAAAACACTATCTAAAGGCAGCTAATATGTCCAACTTACATTTTAGTCTAATATGTTCTTAGATTTGCATAGCAACATTAATTTAATTGCCCGTTTCGGCTCGTTCTTGAAATCCGGGGGTCCAACGACGACGCCGTAAGTTTCAGCGCGTTCGTTACGTCGAGACGGAGGCCGTGCTCACAATATTTGGGCCGAGACCAGGCCCATTTACAAGTTGGCCCATAAACACAAGGGCTCCAAATTAGTAATGTTACGGCTTAATATATACTTGATCTACAAGTGATCTAACTGGAGCATGGGGTTCAGTAATAACAGAGGAGTGGTGTGCTCACCTTGCACGCGCCGGAGGCCGGCCGGAGAGACGGCCGGAGCAGCACCCAAGTTTGGATCAAGGCTCGGTTTGGTGTTCTTGGAACGACAGTGGCTCGGGCCTGGAACCAAGGTGAGCATCAGTTAGAAGAGGTGCCCAGGAGGTCTCGGGTCCATGCGGGGTCGAGCCCCGGCGGCCGGAGGCGGCGGCGGCCGGAGCTAAGCCCGTAGTGGTGATTTCGGGTGCCAGGAATAAGTCCATGAAACCGGGGCCCTTTTTGACCCAAACTAAACAATGGGGGGTGAGAGGAAGTCATCTAGGTCTTACCTGGATGGTTGCCGGAGTCCCGAGTCGCCGGGGATCGCCGGAGCTAAGCTTGAAGGCAATTCGGGTGCGACTGTGGTGGCAAGAAACCCGACGTCAAGATCCTCATGCAACACGATGGAAAGACTCTAGAGGATCATAGGAGCCTACCTGAGTGGTTTCCGGGCGACCCGAGGCGGCGGCGTGGCGCGGCGGAGGAGCTCGGGAAAACCTCAATGGCCAACAATGGCGGATTTCCGGCGCGGCGGTCCGGGCCGGAGCAAGATGGACCGAGCTGATCCCCACCCCACCAGGATGCTTCCAGCAGAGGTGGCCGGTATCGGGAAGCCGCGGCGGCGCCGGACGGCGGCGATCGGCGAAAACGCCAAGGTCGGGTTTCTAGGGCTGGCTTGCGTGAGCCCGATCTTCGTCCGATCACCCGCAAGTCTTGTGGAGAGGTTGCAGTCCTCGAGAGGAGGTGATCCAACGGCTCTGATCTCGCGCCGGGCGGTCGGATGGTGGTGGCACTTGGGATCGGTCACGAGAACGATAATCCGGCGGGGTTGCTCCCGCCGGTGATCGTGACGGCGGCCGCAGCTGGGCCTGTACCGAGGGGGCGTCCGTGATGTCAGAAACCCATCTGTAGGGTCCTTGTACCAAAATAACGAGAAGATCCCGAGAGCTTACCTTCGCCGGAAAGATCAAGGATGAGGAAGCTCGCCGCGGCGGCGCACGGCGGCGGCCGGGGCTGGCTTCACTCGGGCTCGGACGCGGCTTCGCGAGGGACTCCACAGGCAGAGGCTGGGTCGACCAGGGTCCTTCGCAGCACCTTCCTCCCGCAACCCGAGAGATCGAGGTGATTCTTGATCTCTCTTTTCCGGCAAAAGCGAGGCGGCGGCCGGTGCGGGGTGGTCCGGGAAGTGCGGCAGGAGGGGGCAGATTGTTGGAGTTGCGGCTGGGAGAGGGGCTACGGGGCTTAGGGTTTTTGAAGCCCTAGCTCAAGCTATACGTATATATATATCTATATACATATAAGCACTAGTTGCAATTTAGTCCCTCCAACTCTGTTCTTTCCCCGCCTGGTCCTCTCAGCAGCTTACAATCACTATTAGGTCCCTCTCTATGCAGGGGCGCGCTTTCCGAGGCAGGTTCTATAGGGTTTCATGTGCAAAAAGCTGCAATTTCTCCGTATTTCACGCTTTTCGAGATGTTCTGTTCGTCGAAACGAAAAATGGGCTTCGCCACGACGTCCAGCTCGACGAAACCTATCAGGTAGCGATTTCCGATTTTTGAGAAACTGCCCAGATGAAAACTCGGTCCATCAGTACTGTGCCCAAATACAGTTATCACGCTTTTCGAGACTCTAGGGTCGTCAAACGAAAATTCTGTCAGTGTCATTGCGTCCAAAATGACGAAACCATTCAAAACGACTACCTGGATCACCAGGTTCGGAATCCGGACAGTGAAACAGTCAGCGTTGCATTCGTCGGGGTGTCGAAGGTTGGGGGTTACTATTCATCTACAGTGTTAACTTAAAAGCACTGTGCGCAGGCCGCTGTTACATGGGTCCCGATGATTCGCTCGCTTCTTCATCGATTTCTGGACGATCCGACCGTCAGATCGAAAAATACTGAATATGAATCTCGTTCAGTTCGATGAGACGATCGCAACGGTCAACTCGGATTTCCAAGGTCACGTCCGGATTGGGAATTAGTCTTTTTGCCTCGTGCAACTTGCACACTGGCGATTGACCATATAGGCCAACAGGGGTCTTTTGCGATCAAAACCAGGTCAAAAATCCCCTTTAGACTACTCGTTAACATAAGATATTTCGAGTTCTTACATCACTTACAACTTAAAAGAAGTTTCGTCCCCGAAACTTACAACTTAAAAAGTTTCACTCCCGGAGCTTACAGCCTGAAGTCATACTTTATGGGAATGCTCAAAAGTCTAATCGTGGGCTACAGGTCAGTCGCAAGGTATTTACAACTCTAAGGCTACCAATTTAGACCCAATCTGATACTCCCCATTACAGGGCAGAGTATTTCCTCAGTTCTCTCGACAGTCCGTTGCCTGTAGCCAACGTGCTTACCAAAAGAACAGCGGAATACCAAAGGTTTGTCGCCAACAACAAGTTGGGGGCGCAATTCTTATCAGAAGGTATATCACATACCTCCCAACACAATCTCAGTGCCAAAAACATAACCTTTATCAAGGATTACTACCGCCTCGTGGTCACAACCATCACCACGACTAACACATAGGCGAGTCCACGTCGATCCACAAAATTTGAGCAAAAGGTGGGGTCAATTTGCATCCGCCCCCAAACAGGGTTACTATCGGGCCCATAGGCCAACGAAATAAGACACGGAGACACTGAAAGGTCGGCAACTTGTTCAACCTCTAAGCAAACTGTGAGGCTAGTGCAACAATAGCAGTCATCTACTGCTGTGCCATCCGCTGGACGATTACGAAGAGAACAGTGATTTAACCCTTAACCACCGTAACTGATCCGAGCACTCTGGATCCATTGAAACATCAAGCCCACAGCCGAAACCCTGGCCGCGGCTAACCCTGCACTAATAATGATCCCAAAAATCAGAGTGCGTACGGCTAATAACCGAAACAACGAGACTCAACTGTGTGAAACACACTCGGGGCTCCAACCCATTATGCCAATACCCTGCGCTCTCTCGTGAACGCAAGTCACCCTAGGGCTCGCTCCTAACTAAATACCCAGGTATCGGACCGGGAAGGCGGAATTTCGTGCATCGGAGATTGTGCAATTCACGTACCGGTGTGCAAATCGCTAAGGTTAGATCTGCTTCCTCGCCCGTAAGCACACTAGACCGGAACAGTCGACGAAACGAAAGGTAGAGCTAAAGGCAGGGGGGGCTCGCAAGGGTCTGGTAGGGTCGGGTTGCTCCGGCCCAAACGGTGCTTCTATAGCCAAGGGAAGGGAAGGCAACAAGGAAAAATATAGAAAAATAAATGAAATAGTACCTGTCATTCCCTATTTCGGGACGACGCGTCGTCTACCGGGGCGGCCGGGGGAGTCCGCCCACAATCCTTGGGCCAGTGTCGCACCGCGTGTTGGGGAGGGGGTTTGCTGTCTAAAGAGTCCGCGCATCGTTGGTCGTCGGGCGAGTTCTTTGTCTGCACGGGGACCGCCGCGCTCTCTGTTCCTCTTGGCGGTGGTGGCACGGCGGCGGAGGCGGGGGTGGGCCCTTGGGGGCAGGAGAGGTGATTGTGATCTGGCAAGCCGCACCGGTTACAATAGTGGTACCTCCAAGTGCATTCCGTCACTGGGTGCGCGCCCTTGCAGATGACGCAGGATCCCGGTTGCACGTGCGCGCTCCCCTTAAGCCCTCGTTCGACCTTCGGTGCTTGCGTCGGGCGTGGATTAGGTCGGCTCTCTGGATCGGTGCCCCCTTGAGGGTGGAGGCGGCGGTTCCCTTGGGCTCGACATGTCGCGGCGCCGGGGGTCTTCTGACAGACGGCTTCAGAGGGCACTCATAACGCGTGTGGCCCGGCCTGCCACATCGGAAATAGTGTCCGTCCCGCCACGGGCAGCTCGTCATGAGGTGTGCGTTGCCGCATATGACGCACGGTTTCTGCGGCCTAGGTCTCTCCTCCGTCGTCTGCCCGAGGGTCTGCCCGGCTCTCGGGCGTTTGCTCGCCCGGCCCCTCCGATGGGGGTCCCCGGCCGACTCGGGGTAAGAGCATTCCTGCCGGGCGCACTCTGCGTTGGCGTGCACGGTCAGGTTAGTAGCCTCCTGGACGGCGGGAGGGCCCGTCGGTGGCATCCCGGGAGGGGCAACGCTTCTGCTGCCGCCCGGAACCGGTCGACGCCCTCGAGTTCCTGTGTCAGCATGTTCAGGCGCTCCGCGAGAGTCAGCAGTTGCCCAGCCACGTCGCGCAGTTGGTTGCGGAGCAGGCGATTGGCTTCGTCGGCGATGTCCATTTCCGTCGTCGGTTGCTGGCTGAGTCGGCCCTCGATCTGTATGCACACAAAGAAGGTCGGCTTTAGTCTTTGCTAATCATCAACGGTACATCGCACCTCTTAGCGAGGGAAAGGACTCGGACTCTGACTCTGTGTCCCCGGCCGATGATCTAGTACGGGCCCTGTCTGTCACACATCACAAGAGTCAACTTTAGACTACCCTACTAACAACAACCATAAAGTGGAGAGAAAGGACTCAACATTTTCCCCCCCCTCGGTCACTCACGTTCTACAGTCCTATGCCCTACCCATTTCATTCGTATGTAGGCATGTGGGGGTTGTCCACGGATGTCGGCACTAACTGTTGTGATTGAAAGAACTCTCTGATACCATTTAATCTGTCACGCCCCGGGGTTTGTTTTAGCGGAAACGATTCATGAAAGTCGAATGTTTGACGTGTAAAATTTTTTTTTTTTTTTTTTTTTTTTTTTTTTTTTTTTTTTTTTTTTTTGTTTAAAAGAGAACCCCTCTTCCCCGGCACGTGCCCAGACCCGCCACACATACAGGATCACTCTGCAAACGGACAGAGTCTCCCCTGTACGTGCACGGCGTAGCGTTCAGTACATGTTCCAACATACACAGCCATTCAATCACAACAATTAACCAGCATTCTAAACTAATATCAGAAGAACATATGGCCGGTCAATTTGGAAAGGATAAATCCACCGTTTTTGGAAGAGCGCCTACCCGGCGCTTACGTTTTGAAAGCTAGTTTCGAAATTAGCATAAATCCACAAGGTTTGAAAGCGGTGCCCACCCGACACCAAGTTTTGAAATCTCTGTCGCAATCCATAAATCCACAGGGATTTGAAACCAGTGCCCACACGACACTTAGATTTTAAAAACGGTTTTCGCAATCTTTTCTTTGGCTTCTGCCTTTTTGATTTTTAAATGGCCAATAGAAATAAAAAGGGAAAAATATTCCACCAGGGGCACTAAATGTAGCCCGTACCGACATCCATGCCGACCCCACGAGGGTATCGCGAACCACTCACATAACTACAAGGTAATGAAAAGCGAGAGTAAAAGAATGAACACAGTCCAGGGTCCCAGCGACCCAGCTGCTCCTGTCCCGTCCTCACCACCCGCCTACCTCTCTCCCCGTCTGGACCCTGTCACGAGGTGGGATGTCAGTGACGCAGAAGTAGTAAAGCATGAGAATATAGTAAAACAACCGTGAAGACAACTGGGGCAACCACCCTCCCAAGGAGGGGGGGAAAAAAATGGTAACCTGTATATCTGCATCCTGTAATACCCTGCCGCGTCGGTCCACTACCGACGGCCCATACCGTACCTGCAGCACCGCGACCGCGCCGGACAACTAAACCGGCGGGTCGCTCCGCTCGCACCTCGGCGCCTCAACCCCACAGCTAATAAGGGGCCCCACTACGTCACCTCGTGGGTATACACGGTCCTACGACCCCTTTTCCGGAAAAGCGCACCCTTTGCGGTGGCCAAACCGCGGGTGCACGTGTGGCAACCTCGAGCCAAGTAACCGTAACCACCATCATGTCAGTATCATAATATAATTAACAGGAGTAATGAGGTAAAGTGCAAAATCGAAAGCAAGGTAATAATACGCGCACTCGAAGGTGGCCTGCTGACATATAATGGTTAAAAAGAGAACAACCGTCGGTAACCGACGCTAAACACTATAGAGAACCCGCTGACATGCATAAGCTATCGCCCATCATTATTTAACCCCAGTACACTTAGAATAGGTCCCGTCCAATATGATAGAATTTAGAGGCTAGGAATAAAGTAAAAACGACCCACCTGAATGTAGGCCGATCCCGGACTCCCACTAGCTACTGGGAGGCTGGTGCTGAGCAACTGGGCCCTGAATAATGAGATCTGGTCAGTAATAGACTCACACAAATCCTTCCCGACGATCCGACAGCAACGTAAAGCTTAAACGGGAGAATATCGCCGATTTATCGACCAAAGTCCGATTCCCGGTCAACGAGGACCTACGGAACCCTAACCCGATGCCTAGTAGATTTAAAAACACTATCTAAAGGCAGCTAATATGTCCAACTTACATTTTAGTCTATATGTTCTTAGATTTGCATAGCAACATTAATTTAATTGCCCGTTTCGGCTCGTTCTTGAAATCCGGGGTCCAACGACGACGCCGTAAGTTTCAGCGCGTTCGTTACGTCGAGACGGAGGCCGTGCTCACAATATTTGGGCCGAGACCAGGCCCATTTACAAGTTGGCCCATAAACACAAGGGCTCCAAATTAGTAATGTTGCGGCTTAATATATACTTGATCTACAAGTGATCTAACTGGAGCATGGGGTTCAGTAATAACAGAGGAGTGGTGTGCTCACCTTGCACGCGCCGGAGGCCGCCGGAGAGACGGCCGGAGCAGCACCCAAGTTTGGATCAAGGCTCGGTTTGGTGTTCTTGGAACGACAGTGGCTCGGGCCTGGAACCAAGGTGAGCATCAGTTAGAAGAGGTCCCCAGGAGGTCTCGGGTCCATGCGGGGTCGAGCCCCGCGGCCGGAGGCGGCGGCGGCCGGAGCTAAGCCCGTAGTGGTGATTTCGGGTGCCAGGAATAAGTCCATGAAACCGGGCCCTTTTTGACCCAAACTAAACAATGGGGGGTGAGAGGAAGTCATCTAGGTCTTACCTGGATGGTTGCCGGAGTCCCGAGTCGCCGGGGATCGCCGGAGCTAAGCTTGAAGGCAATTCGGGTGCGACTGTGGTGGCAAGAAACCCGACGTCAAGATCCTCATGCAACACGATGGAAAGACTCTAGAGGATCATAGGAGCCTACCTGAGTGGTTTCCGGGCGACCCGAGGCGGCGGCGTGGCGCGGCGGAGGAGCTCGGGAAAACCTCAATGGCCAACAATGGCGGATTTCCGGCGCGGCGGTCCGGCCGGAGCAAGATGGACCGAGCTGATCCCCACCCCACCAGGATGCTTCCAGCAGAGGTGGCCGGTATCGGGAAGCCGCGGCGGCGCCGGACGGCGGCGATCGGCGAAAACGCCAAGGTCGGGTTTCTAGGGCTGGCTTGCGTGAGCCCGATCTTCGTCCGATCACCCGCAAGTCTTGTGGAGAGGTTGCAGTCCTCGAGAGGAGGTGATCCAACGGCTCTGATCTCGCGCCGGGCGGTCGGATGGTGGTGGCACTTGGGATCGGTCACGAGAACGATAATCCGGCGGGGTTGCTCCCGCCGGTGATCGTGACGGCGGCCGCAGCTGGGCCTGTACCGAGGGGGCGTCCGTGATGTCAGAAACCCATCTGTAGGGTCCTTGTACCAAAATAACGAGAAGATCCCGAGAGCTTACCTTCGCCGGAAAGATCAAGGATGAGGAAGCTCGCCGCGGCGGCGCACGGCGGCGGCCGGGGCTGGCTTCACTCGGGCTCGGACGCGGCTTCGCGAGGGACTCCACAGGCAGAGGCTGGGTCGACCAGGGTCCTTCGCAGCACCTTCCTCCCGCAACCCGAGAGATCGAGGTGATTCTTGATCTCTCTTTTCCGGCAAAAGCGAGGCGGCGGCCGGTGCGGGGTGGTCCGGGAAGTGCGGCAGGAGGGGGCAGATTGTTGGAGTTGCGGCTGGGAGAGGGGCTACGGGGCTTAGGGTTTTCGAAGCCCTAGCTCAAGCTATACGTATATATATATCTATATACATATAAGCACTAGTTGCAATTTAGTCCCTCCAACTCTGTTCTTTCCCCGCCTGGTCCTCTCAGCAGCTTACAATCACTATTAGGTCCCTCTCTATGCAGGGGCGCGCTTTCCGAGGCAGGTTCTATAGGGTTTCATGTGCAAAAAGCTGCAATTTCTCCGTATTTCACGCTTTTCGAGATGTTCTGTTCGTCGAAACGAAAAATGGGCTTCGCCACGACGTCCAGCTCGACGAAACCTATCAGGTAGCGATTTCCGATTTTTGAGAAACTGCCCAGATGAAAACTCGGTCCATCAGTACTGTGCCCAAATACAGTTATCACGCTTTTCGAGACTCTAGGGTCGTCAAACGAAAATTCCGTCAGTGTCATTGCGTCCAAAATGACGAAACCATTCAAAACGACTACCTGGATCACCAGGTTCGGAATCCGGACAGTGAAACAGTCAGCGTTGCATTCGTCGGGGTGTCGAAGGTTGGGGGTTACTATTCATCTACAGTGTTAACTTAAAAGCACTGTGCGCAGGCCGCTGTTACATGGGTCCCGATGATTCGCTCGCTTCTTCATCGATTTCTGGACGATCCGACCGTCAGATCGAAAAATACTGAATATGAATCTCGTTCAGTTCGATGAGACGATCGCAACGGTCAACTCGGATTTCCAAGGTCACGTCCGGATGGGAATTAGTCTTTTTGCCTCGTGCAACTTGCACACTGGCGATTGACCATATAGGCCAACAGGGTCTTTTTGCGATCAAAACCAGGTCAAAAATCCCCTTTAGACTACTCGTTAACATAAGATATTTCGAGTTCTTACATTCTAGAGTGCAAACAGGGTTTTTAGAAATTTTGATTGCACTTGTGTTGTCACAAAGAATTGTTACCGAAGATGCTGAAAGCGAAGTCGCTCAATACGCTTTTCATCCAAGATGGTTGAGTTGAGCAACTTCCAGCTGAAATGTATTCCGCTTCGGCAGTCGAGAGTGCTATGCAATTCTGCTTTTTACTGTGCCATGCAACAAGGCAATGGCCAAGATAGAAGCATGCACCACTCGTGCTTTTCCGATCATCCACTGATCCTGCCCAATCGGCATCTGAGTATCCAACAATATCCAAACTTGTTCCCATAGGATACCAAATTCCGAAATTAATTGATCCTTTGATATACCGGATGATCCTTTTCACCGCTTTCAGGTGAACCTCCTTTGGTGCAGATTGATATCTCGCGCAAATCCCAACACCAAAGATATATCCGGGCGACTAGCCGTGAGGTAAAGTAGACTTCCAATCATACTTCGATACAGTTTCTCGTCTACATTCTCACTTGTGATTCACTTCCAAGTCCTTGGGCTAGTTCCCATTGGAGTCGGAAATCCTTCGAATTTTCTAGATCAAACTTTTTGACCAACTCCATTGCATACTTGGATTGACTCAAGTGAATACCTTCATCATTTTGTTTAATTTGCAATCCAAGGAAATCAATTCGCCCATCATGGACATCTCAAATTCGCTTTCCATGGTCTCCGCGAATTTAGAAGCATCATTATCTCTTGTTGCGCCAAATACAATGTCATCGACATAGATTTGTGCTACAATGATTGTTTTGATAATGCTTCACAAAGAGAGTCCTGTCAGCTCCCCCTCGAGTATAGCCCTTCTCCAAAAGGTGCTTTGTCAACCTTTCGTACCATGCTCGCGGTGCTTGTTTCAGACCGTAAAGAGCCTTTTTCAAACGAAAAACATGGTTAGGTTGTTTATGGTCTACAAAACCTTTCGGTTGAGCCACATAAACTTCCTCATTTAAAAACCATTTAGAAATGCGCTCTTAACGTCCATTTGAAATAATTTGATTTTAAAATGACAAGCAATAGCAAACTATACGAATGGACTCGAGTCTAGCTACAGGGGCGAATGTTTCATCAAAGTCTATACCTTCTACTTGAGAGTAGCCTTGAGCAACTAATCGTGCCTTGTTCCTGATGATAGTACCATCCTCATTTTCTTGTTCTTGAAAATCCATTTGGTACCTATCACATTGTGTTGCTTTGGAGGCTTCGTTAATTCCCAGACTTTGTTTCGCTCAATTGATGGAGCTCTTCCTGCATTGCTTTAATCCAGTAGTCATCCTGAAGAGCTTCATCTATGTTCTTTGGTTCGATTAAAGATACGTAGCAAGCGAATCCACAAACCAACTGCCTCCGAGTTCTAACTCCTTCTTGTGGATCTCCAATAATATTCGATTCCGGATGATCCTTGAGATTCGTAGCGTTTGTTGAAACGGAGTACTCGGAGATATATGAGATGATTCCTGCACATCAGATAAACTTGAAGAACCATTAGATGCATCATTAATATTGGAAGTATTATTATGAGAAGATGCAACAGCGGAGAATCATCATCTAGAGAGATATCGAGGGTAGATTTTCAGATGCAAAGTGAAAAGCTTCATCTACTTTAACATTTATAGATTCTACGATCGTCTTAGATTCCAGTTAAATACTCGATATGCTCTGCTATTAGTAGAATAACCCAAGAAAGATCCCTTCGTCACTTCGAGAGTCAACTTTCCAAGATTTTCACGGTCACGTAATGTAACATCGACTCCCGAAGATACGAAATATTGATATGGTTTTCTACTAAACCACAGCTCATATGGTGTATTTAAGGTTCCGGGCGCAAAACACTCGATTAATGACATAGACAGCGGTGTTCACGCTTCAGCCCAAAAATGTAGCGGTAAATTCCGGCTATGAAGCATCACACGCGCCATCTCTTGAACAACCCTGTTTTTGCGCTCAACAACACCATTCTGTGAGGTGTATAGGGTGCCGAGAATTCATGTTTATACCGTTTGAAGTACAAAAGTCAATGAATTTAGAATTAATGAATTCTCCACCTCTATCACTTCTAACACGAATGATCTTTTCATTCTTTTCAATCATAATACGATGGCAAATCTCATGAAAAGAATCAAACGTATCAGCTTTCTCTTTTAAAAATGCTACCCAAGAATACCGAGAGAAATCATCAACCAATAAAATATACCATTTACCTCCCAAAGATGGTTGACGGTCGGCCCCATTAAATCCATGTGCAAAAGTTCCAAGGGCCGTTTGTACCAACGTGGTTCAAGTTCTTGTGTGCAGTCCTAGACTGTTTTCCCTTTTGGCAACCACCACACACACGTGTTTGTTTAAATAAAAGTTTTGGAACCCCCTTGACCACGTCCTTGTTTGAAATTCTAGTAAGTTCCTTAAAATTTAAGTGACCTAGCCTTTCATGCCAAAGAGTTTCATTATTCAAAGCGGCTAAGTTACAATTTTCAGAAAATTTATTAGGAACAACATAACAATTGTTTTCAGATCTAACCCCTTTTAAAAAGAAGACATGGTCCTTATCAGTTACAACGCATTCAACAGATGAAAAGTTACTGAAAAACCATTGTCGCAAAGTTGACTTATGCTTATGAGGTTAGTCTTAAGGCCATCAACAAATAAGACGTTTTCAAAATCGGGCCATCTGGAATAGCTACCGTCCCTTTTCCAACAATTTTGGAAGATCGACCGTCTCCGAAAACAACAAGTCCTCCGGAGATTTTCTCAAGATTTTGAAAACTATTTTTGTCACCGGTCATGTGACGGGAACAACCGCTATCCAGATACCAAGACGAACTATCATATGCATGCAAGGAAACATTGGTAACAAGACAAGGGAAAATTTCACCTTTGCGCACCCAAACCTTTTGGAGTGCGTCGGTAATGGTCGTGGTTATTCTGCTAGGTGAAGCGTCTTGTTAAATCGATTGCTGCTCCTTGATGATGTCGTCTTGCGCGGTGAACTACCAAGGCTCTTTTCATTTGAAAAGTTTTGCTTTGATTTCCGGGGAGCTTTTTGGTAGTCGTTGCAAGAGTGCTTGAGGTGAGCGTTTGACTCCGTCTTGCAATATCTTCTTATGTGCCCTGAAACACCACAACGAAAACATACCTTAGATCTTGACGATCCAAAGAGGATGAAGTAGGTTTGTTGTCGTTGTTTGTCTTGAATTCCGGTGTCGGAGGAGGAGATACCGACTGAGGCACAAAAACTGTCCCACTCGAACTTGGACTGTTTCCAGTTTGAGTGTATCCGAGGCCGAACCGATTTGATTGACCAAGACCAAGAAGTCTATCCAACTTACTCCTTCCTGAAGAGAATCGCTGTAAGTCATCCTTGAGTTGGAAAATGGTCTTTGTCATTTCCAGGTTATCCTGTCGAGCCTCGTTGTAGAGCTTTGAGAAGTGATTCGCTTTATCCACCAGATTTGTATGTCCTTCTCAAGTTGCTCATTGGACTCTTGAAGGGAAACATTTACTTTTATCAGATTTTCCCTTTCCACTTCAAGAGCGTTTGAGAGAAGTTGCTCTTTTTGCTTCTTCTTCGAGATCATGCACTCTCCCTCTCAACTCTTATTT
>JAQNDB010002111.1:0-40073 GCA_029204045.2 Tillandsia leiboldiana | reverse complement strand
GAAGAACCAAAAGGACGAATCAAATGTAGGATTTTAATTTCTAACGACTAACGTTTGATTTTGTTTGGAGTTTTGTTTTGCAGGAATTACAACACTTTAAAGACTCCAAGTCCTAAGTCATAGAGTATGTTCTAGGATTGTTTGGTTCAAATGTAATTTTGTATTTATTGGATCTCTCACGCAAAGAAAATCAATGTTTTGGTGATAACATTGAATTTCGACTTTTTGGTTTAAGATGAGTGACTTGAGCGCTTTTCTGTATTTTTGGGTTTTGTCACGAAATTGCCAAAGGGGGAGATTGTTACGGCATTTTGGTGTTGGCATATTTCGTGAGTCAAGTCAGTGAGTTGAGTCGGAGTCTTAAAGGGATCAAATTGTCAATCAGCAATCAAAGACTTAGAGAAGATTCAACAAGAGCTCAAGTTGACACTCAGTGTCTTGAGTCTTGAAGATTGAAGTTGAAGAATTGTGGATCAGTTACATCAATCTCAAGAAGAAAGTATTCAAAAGGATCAGGTATGGTTAACTAAATAATTTTGGGTGATCCGAATACTTTCTTATAGTGTAGAAACACTTGGATGAATTTTTAATTGCATAAAAATCAAAAACTGGACATGGGACATGTTCAGGATCCGGATCAGATAGTCCAATCCGGATCCGAAGGGTGCTTGTTCATTGGCAAATCCGATCCGGATCAAAGGTCATTTCGATCTGGATCTCGAACATGGGTTTTGGCTGGAATACATGAACGATCCGGATCGGGCATTTCAATCCGGATCCCGAACCACTGTTTTTCTGGAATAGCCTGACTCGTTACGACGATCCGGATCGCAGTAAATCCGATCCGGATCGCCGTCCTGAAAATTTCCAGATAAGGTAAGTTTTTGATTCTTATCTCTTTCCAAAGGTTTCTAAACTATAAATAGACATTTAGGGTTTCTCAAAAACGTGGGGAGCACGGCCGATCAATTTATAAAACACTTGAGAGCAACCCTAGAGGCTAGGTTTTTATCTTTCTTCTTTATAGCCTCTTTTAGGTCAATTCGACGGTTCTTTCAAGAACATATCTTTTGTCGAATTGATCTAATCTTTGCTTAGAGATTTTTCCCATGGATCTTCATTGATAATCTAAGCAAAGGATCACCATCGAAGCCAATTTTCTTACAGGCTGAGTTTGCGTCGTGGATTCGACGTGGCATCGTGGATTCGGTGTGCTAAAGGCGTTTCGTGGATTCGAAACGTGTGCTCGTGGATTCGAGTGGCGTTCGTGGATTCGAACGTGTGCAGTGGACGTGCAATCGTTGGAGCGCAAGGTCCGAAGAAGTTGAAGGAGGGGTTAAATCCGTGGAGACGGTAATCACCTTGTTATTCTTCTTTTCTTAGTGGATTGTTATTACGTGGACATCCAATCGGTGAGCGCAAGGTCCGAAGAAGCTGAAGGAGGGGTTTGAGTCCGTGGAGTCGGTAATCACCTTGTTATTCTTCTATTCTTAGTGGATTGTTATTGCGTGTTGGTCCCGTGGTTTTACTCCGGTTTGGAGTTTTCCACGTAAAAATCTTGCGTGTTCATTTATATTTCCGCATTGGGTTTTTATGCGCAATGATTTTTTGAGTGTTTATTGTTTACACCTATTCACCCCCCTCTAGGTGTTTTTTCCTCTATTTAGATCCATTACCCCCCTCTAGTTGTTGATAGTACCTATTTAGATCCTTGTGGATCCTATAAAAACCAACAATTGGTATCAGAGAGGGTTTTAGGTTTATCTATCATGTTGGGTGAAAGTGGTAATATTTATAGACCTCCTCTCTTTGATGGGACTAATTATGCTTATTGGAAAGTGCGGATGAGGACTTTTCTCATCGCAATTGATGAGCGGGTATGGCAATCTGTGGAATATGGTTGGGTGCATCCTGTTGAGGAAGTAGGAAATTCTACTACCCCAAAACCTCGCTCTAGATGGTCCAAAGAGGAATTTGAAAGATCTTCTTACAATGGGAAAGGTATGAACGCTTAATTTAATTCTCTTTCCTCGACTGAGTTCACACAAATTTCCGCGTGTGAAACCGCGAAGGAAATTTGGGATATTCTCAAAATTACACATGAGGGTACTAATCTTGTAAAAATTCAAAAGCTCCAGATGCTTACAAGTCTATTGACTCTATTCATATGGAAGAGCATGAATTGTTTACAGATTATTACACTAGACTTCAAGATGTAATCAATACTAGTACTAATTTAGGAGAAAAGATCCCGGAGTCGAAAGTTGTAAGAAAGATACTTCGGACTCTTCCGGAACGGTTTAGGGCAAAGGTTACCGCCATTGAAACCGTTAGTCATCCGGATGAGATGAGTGTAGAGGAATTAGTAGGTGCTTTGCAAACTTATGAGATGACTTTTCCTACTAATCAAGTTTCTTCCAAGTCTTCTTCTAAGCTTACAGGTATTGCATTCAAATCCACAAAGGAAGAAGATAGCGAATCAAGTTCCGACGATGAAATCTCTTTTGCCGATTTTGAAGAACAATTGGCGCGGATCACAAAGAAATTTCGTCGGAAGTTTTGGAAGAATCGAACCGATGGATCTTCATCCACGAAACCTTCTAAAGGATCATCGGGTTCTAAATCCTCTAACGTCAAAAGCTTTGCAAAACCTTCTAAAGAAAAAGAAAAAGATGATTTCGAAGGGGAAATCCAATGCTATAGATGCAAAGGCTACGACCATTTTTCAACGGAATGTCCTTCTCCGAAATCATATAGAAAGAAGGCTTTGCAAGCGAAAACTTGGGACGATTCTACTTCTAATGAATCGACCTCAAGTAAAGAGGAAAAAGTCGTTGCCTTACATGCTTCTCAAATTTCCTCTTCTAATGTTTGTTTATCATCTTTAATCACTGACTCTATTCCTTTGATTTTGCATGAAACATCAACATCCAACGGAGAGTCATCAAGTGAGGGGGAGTCGGACGAAGAAGAACTCGTTGAGGCATATCAACAACTTCTTGCGGAATCTAAGAAGATGGCCAAGCATATCAAGAAGTTGAGGAAGCAACGACTTGAGAATCAAGACGAGAATCATGCTTTAAAGATCAAACTTCATGATCTTGAGGAGGAACGAGAGCTTTTGTTGGATAATAATAAAATCCTCCAGGAAAAGATAAATCAATCGGAAACGATCGTTAATTCCCATATTAACAAGATTGATTTTCTTGAAAAGCAGTTTGAGGAGATCCATGTTACCAACCAAGCTTTGACCAAGCAAGTCCATCAACTTAAATCCGACATACAAAGGATTTCAACCGGTTCGAAGAAACATGATTGTATGTCCGGATTAGGTCAAACAAGCAAGGTTGGTTTGGGATTCAAAAAGGACCAAACTGTGCATGCTTCAAGTTCCACAATGAAATTGAAAGGAAGAACTTGTCACTTATGTGGACTTGAAGGACATTTGGTGAAGAATTGCCCGAAAAAGAGAAAGAAGAGTCCTTCGGCAACTTCATCTACGGAGCGAACTCAACAGAATCAAAAGACACATCAAGTCAAAGGAGTTCACTCAACCCACTAAAGGTCCGAGCCACATCATCAATCATACAAGTGGATCACTGCGAGGCAAAGACCTAAGGTGGATCAACAGTCAAAGCTATCATCTCCCAATCACAATGAATCAAGACAACCCAACATTCGACAATTTTGGATTCGGAAAGGTGATATCTTTCCTTGTCTTAAGTTCTAAATAGCTTATGACTGTATGTAATGCTTTGATTGGTTTTCCTTTCATATTTTTCTGAATCTCTGCATTACATGTTTTCAATGCTCTTCGTTTTTATGTTTTGTTTTTTTAAACAAAAGGATTTTAACGAACAAGTGCATTGAATAAAAAGGGTTTTCACTTTCAATCACTCCAAATTAATTTTATTTGAATTATCAACCTTACTCCATAATCATAATTCTTGAAGATATTTCATTATAGGAGTTTTTGATAATTATATTCATCAAATTTTAGAAATCATGTGTGATCTTTAGATGATTATTCTATCTCGGTTGTGTGAATTCATTGTGATAAACGTGAGACAACCGATAGACTAAAATTTGGGATTTAATTCTTTCACGTAAGAGATTGCATTCTTACAAGGATAAATAAATGAATTGTAAAAGATGTGGAAAGAGTTACATCCGAAAGGAGTGTGAAAACTTCCACCACATGTTGGAAAAAGTTACCACATGTTATGGATGTTTGATAGTATTTTATGAGAAAATCTTTAGTTGATGCATTTGGAGATTTATATGCAAAGTTCTTATATTTTGAACAATCTCCTGGTTGGTATAAGGTGGGATAGTTGAAAGATGCTCAAAGAGCCACCCTTAGGTATTTTAGTGCTTATCTCAAATTTGAAAGGGTAAGAAATCAAATTGATGTCATTTGGAAATCTCTGTAAGTCATCTTTGTACATCCGTTACATCTTGATAGACTTTGGATCTCAAGATTATTTTTGATGACTTGTGTTTGACGTATATAATGTGAAAAACGGTTTATAATGTTTTATCTTTGTTTTTCATGATTTCGGAGTAAATCTTTTTAATTTTTGTGAAATTAATTGGATTGAATGACATCTATGTGATCTCATATTATTCTCAAGCACTTAAATTGTTTTCTTGATGGAATACAAATCGGTAATTCAAATATTTCAAAATCTGGATTTGTTTCAAAAAATTATTTGATTTTTGCGTTCGAGTACCGGTACGCAATCTATGTTTTTGTTATATACCGGAACTGAGCTTTTATCTCTCTCTCACTATGGACTAATGCTATTAGTGATTTCCTTTTGTCTAGTATGTTCACTGTTTGACAATTTGTGACAAAAAGGGGGAGAAGAGAAATAGGGGAGAAGAGAGAAATAGGGGAGAAGAGATCATCGAGATAGGGGGAGACAAAGATGAGATCATCGAGATAGGGGGAGACGGAGATGAGATCATCAAGAAAAAGAAAGGAGATGATGAAAAAGGAGCCGAAAAACAGAAGAACCAAAAGGACGAATCAAATGTAGGATTTTAATTTCTAACGACTAACGTTTGATTTTGTTTGGAGTTTTGTTTTGCAGGAATTACAACACTTTAAAGACTCCAAGTCCTAAGTCATAGAGTATGTTCTAGGATTGTTTGGTTCAAATGTAATTTTGTATTTATTGGATCTCTCACGCAAAGAAAATCAATGTTTTGGTGATAACATTGAATTTCGACTTTTTGGTTTAAGATGAGTGACTTGAGCGCTTTTCTGTATTTTTGGGTTTTGTCACGAAATTGCCAAAGGGGGAGATTGTTACGGCATTTTGGTGTTGGCATATTTCGTGAGTCAAGTCAGTGAGTTGAGTCGGAGTCTTAAAGGGATCAAATTGTCAATCAGCAATCAAAGACTTAGAGAAGATTCAACAAGAGCTCAAGTTGACACTCAGTGTCTTGAGTCTTGAAGATTGAAGTTGAAGAATTGTGGATCAGTTACATCAATCTCAAGAAGAAAGTATTCAAAAGGATCAGGTATGGTTAACTAAATAATTTTGGTGATCCGAATACTTTCTTATAGTGTAGAAACACTTGGATGAATTTTTAATTGCATAAAAATCAAAAACTGGACATGGGACATGTTCAGGATCCGGATCAGATAGTCCAATCCGGATCCCGAAGGGTGCTTGTTCATTGGCAAATCCGATCCGGATCAAAGGTCATTTCGATCTGGATCTCGAACATGGGTTTTGGCTGGAATACATGAACGATCCGGATCGGGCATTTCAATCCGGATCCCGAACCCTGTTTTTCTGGAATAGCCTGACTCGTTACGACGATCCGGATCGCAGTAAATCCGATCCGGATCGCCGTCCTGAAAATTTCCAGATAAGGTAAGTTTTTGATTCTTATCTCTTTCCAAAGGTTTCTAAACTATAAATAGACATTTAGGGTTTCTCAAAAACGTGGGGAGCACGGCCGATCAATTTATAAAACACTTGAGAGCAACCCTAGAGGCTAGGTTTTTATCTTTCTTCTTTATAGCCTCTTTTAGGTCAATTCGACGGTTCTTTCAAGAACATATCTTTTGTCGAATTGATCTAATCTTTGCTTAGAGATTTTTCCCATGGATCTTCATTGATAATCTAAGCAAAGGATCACCATCGAAGCCAATTTTCTTACAGGCTGAGTTTGCGTCGTGGATTCGACGTGGCATCGTGGATTCGGTGTGCTAAAGGCGTTTCGTGGATTCGAAACGTGTGCTCGTGGATTCGAGTGGCGTTCGTGGATTCGAACGTGTGCAGTGGACGTGCAATCGTTGGAGCGCAAGGTCCGAAGAAGTTGAAGGAGGGGTTAAATCCGTGGAGACGGTAATCACCTTGTTATTCTTCTTTTCTTAGTGGATTGTTATTACGTGGACATCCAATCGGTGAGCGCAAGGTCCGAAGAAGCTGAAGGAGGGGTTTGAGTCCGTGGAGTCGGTAATCACCTTGTTATTCTTCTATTCTTAGTGGATTGTTATTGCGTGTTGGTCCCGTGGTTTTACTCCGGTTTGGAGTTTTCCACGTAAAAATCTTGCGTGTTCATTTATATTTCCGCATTGGGTTTTTATTGCGCAATGATTTTTTGAGTGTTTATTGTTTACACCTATTCACCCCCCTCTAGGTGTTTTTTCCCCTATTTAGATCCATTACCCCCCTCTAGTTGTTTGATAGTACCTATTTAGATCCTTGTGGATCCTATAAAAACCAACAATTGGTATCAGAGAGGGTTTTAGGTTTATCTATCATGTTGGGTGAAAGTGGTAATATTTATAGACCTCCTCTTTTTGATGGGACTAATTATGCTTATTGGAAAGTGCGGATGAGGGCTTTTCTCATCGCAATTGATGAGCGGGTATGGCAATCTGTGGAATACGGTTGGGTGCATCCTGTTGAGGAAGTAGGAAATTCTACTACCCCAAAACCTCGCTCTAGATGGTCCAAAGAGGAATTTGAACAATCTTCTTACAATGGGAAAGGTATGAACGCTTTATTTAATTCTCTTTCCTCGACTGAGTTCACACGAATTTCCGCATGTGAAACCGCGAAGGAAATTTGGGATATTCTCAAAATTACACATGAGGGTACTAATCTTGTAAAAATTCAAAAGCTCCAGATGCTTACAAGTCAATTTGACTCTATTCATATGGAAGAGAATGAATTGTTTACATATTATTACACTAGACTTCAAGATATAATCAATACTTGTGCTAATTTAGGAGAAAAGATCCCGGAGTCGAAAGTTGTAAGAAAGATACTTCGGACTCTTCCGGAACGGTTTAGGGCAAAGGTTACCGCCATTGAAACCGTTAGTCATCCGGATGAGATGAGTGTAGAGGAATTAGTAGGTGCTTTGCAAACTTATGAGATGACTTTTCCTACTAATCAAGTTTCTTCCAAGTCTTCTTCTAAGCTTACAGGTATTGCATTCAAATCCACAAAGGAAGAAGATAGCGAATCAAGTTCCGACGATGAAATCTCTTTTGCCGATTTTGAAGAACAATTGGCGCGGATCACAAAGAAATTTCGTCGGAAGTTTTGGAAGAATCGAACCGATGGATCTTCATCCACGAAACCTTCTAAAGGATCATCGGGTTCTAAATCCTCTAACCTCAAAAGCTTTGCAAAACCTTCTAAAGAAAAAGAAAAAGATGATTTCGAAGGGGAAATCCAATGCTATAGATGCAAAGGCTACGGCCATTTTTCAACGGAATGTCCTTCTCCGAAATCATATAGAAAGAAGGCTTTGCAAGCGAAAACTTAGGACGATTCTACTTCTAATGAATCGACCTCAAGTAAAGAGGAAAAAGTCGTTGCCTTACATGCTTCTCAAATTCCCTCTTCTAATGTTTGTTTATCATCTTTAATCACTGACTCTATTCCTTTGATTTTGCATGAAACATCAACATCCAACGGAGAGTCATCAAGTGAGGGGGAGTCGGACGAAGAAGAACTCGTTGAGGCATATCAACAACTTCTTGCGGAATCTAAGAAGATGGCCAAGCATATCAAGAAGTTGAGGAAGCAACGACTTGAGAATCAAGACGAGAATCATGCTTTAAAGATCAAACTTCATGATCTTGAGGAGGAACGAGAGCTTTTGTTGGATAATAATAAAATCCTCCAGGAAAAGATAAATCAATCGGAAACGATCGTTAATTCCCATATTAACAAGATTGATTTTCTTGAAAAGCAGTTTGAGGAGATTCATGTTACCAACCAAGCTTTGACCAAGCAAGTCCATCAACTTAAATCCGACATACAAAGGATTTCAACCGGTTCGAAGAAACATGATTGTATGTCCGGATTAGGTCAAACAAGCAAGGTTGGTTTGGGATTCAAAAAGGACCAAACTGTGCATGCTTCAAGTTCCACAATGAAATTGAAAGGAAGAACTTGTCACTTATGTGGACTTGAAGGACATTTGGTGAAGAATTGTCCGAAAAAGAGAAAGAAGAGTCCTTCGGCAACTTCATCTACGGAGCGAACTCAACAGAATCAAAAGACACATCAAGTCAAAGGAGTTCACTCAACCCACCAAAGGTCCGAGCCACATCATCAATCATACAAGTGGATCACTGCGAGGCAAAGACCTATGGTGGATCAACAGTCAAAGCTATCATCTCCCAATCACAATGAATCAAGACAACCCAACATTCGACAATTTTGGATTCGGAAAGGTGATATCTTTCCTTGTCTTAAGTTCTAAATAGCTTATGACTGTATGTAATGCTTTGATTGGTTTTCCTTTCATATTTTTCTGAATCTCTGCATTACATGTTTTCAATGCTCTTCGTTTTTATGTTTTGTTTTTTTAGACAAAAGGATTTTAATGAACAAGTGCATTGAATAAAAAGGGTTTTCACTTTCAATCACTCCAAATTAATTTTATTTGAATTATCAACCTTACTCCATAATCATAATTCTTGAAGATATTTCATTATAGGAGTTTTTGATAATTATATTCATCAAATTTTAGAAATCATGTGTGATCTTTAGATGATTATTCTATCTCGGTTGTGTAAATTCATTGTGATAAACGTGAGACAACCGATAGACTAAAATTTGGGATTTAATTCTTTCACGTAAGAGATTGCATTCTTACAAGGGTAAATAAATGAATTGTAAAAGATGTGGAAAGAGTTACATCCGAAAGGAGTGTGAAAACTACCACCACATGTTGGAAAAAGTTACCACATGTTATGGATGCTTGATAGTATTTTATGAGAAAATCTTTAGTTGAAGCATTTGGAGATTTATATGCAAAGTTCTTATATTTTGAACAATCTCCTGGTTGGTATAAGGTGGGATAGTTGAAAGATGCTCAAAGAGCCACCCTTAGGTATTTTAGTGCTTATCTCAAATTTGAAAGGGTAAGAAATCAAATTGATGTCATTTGGAAATCTCTGTAAGTCATCTTTGTACATCCGTTACATCTTGATAGACTTTGGATCTCAAGACTATTTTTGATGACTTGTGTTTGACGTATATAATGTAAAAAACGGTTTATAATGTTTTATCTTTGTTTTTCATGATTTCGGAGTAAATCTTTTAAATTTTTGTGAAATTAATTGGATTGAATGACATCTATGTGATCTCATATTATTCTCAAGCACTTAAATTGTTTTCTTGATGGAATACAAATCGGTAATTCAAATATTTCAAAATCTGGATTTGTTTCAAGAAATTATTTGATTTTTGCGTTCGAGTACCGGTACGCAATCTATGTTTTTGTTATATACCGGAACTGAGCTTTTATCTCCCTCTCACTATGGACTAATGCTGTTAGTGATTTCCTTTTTTCTAGTATGTTCACTGTTTGACAATTTGTGACAAAAAGGGGGAGAAGAGAAATAGGGGAGAAGAAAGAAATAGGGGAGAAGAGATCATCGAGATAGGGGGAGACAGAGATGAGATCATCGAGATAGGGGGAGACGGAGATGAGATCATCGAGAAAAAGAAAGGAGATGATGAAAAAGGAGCCGAAAAACAGAAGAACCAAAAGGACGAATCAAATGTAGGATTTTAATTTCTAACGACTAACGTTTGATTTTGTTTGGAGTTTTGTTTTGCAGGAATTACAACACTTTAAAGACTCCAAGTCCTAAGTCATAGAGTATGTTCTAGGATTGTTTGGTTCAAATGTAATTTTGTATTTATTGGATCTCTCACGCAGAGAAAATCAATGTTTTGGTGATAACATTGAATTTTGACTTTTTGGTTTAAGATGAGTGACTTGAGCGCTTTTATGTATTTTTGGATTTTGTCACGAAATTGCCAAAGGGGGAGATTGTTACGGCATTTTGGTGTTGGCATATTTCGTGAGTCAAGTCAGTGAGTTGAGTCGGAGTCTTAAAGGGATCAAATTGTCAATCAGCAATCAAAGACTTAGAGAAGATTCAACAAGAGCTCAAGTTGACACTCAGTGTCTTGAGTCTTGAAGATTGAAGTTGAAGAATTGTGGATCAGTTACATCAATCTCAAGAAGAAAGTATTCAAAAGGATCAGGTATGGTTAACTAAATAATTTTGGTGATCCGAATACTTTCTTATAGTGTAGAAACACTTGGATGAATTTTTAATTGCGTAAAAATCAAAAACTAGACATGGGACATGTTCAGGATCCGGATCAGACAGTCCAATCCGGATCCCGAAGGGTGCTTGTTCATTGGCAAATCCGATCCGGATCAAAGGTCATTTCGATCCGGATCCCGAACATGGGTTTTTGCTGGAATACATGAACGATCCGGATCGGGCATTTCAATCCGGATCCCGAACCCTATTTTTCTGGAATAGCCTGACTCGTTACGACGATCCGGATCGCAGTAAATCCGATCCGGATCGCCGTCCTGAAAATTTCCAGATAAGGTAAGCTTTTGATTCTTATCTCTTTCCAAAGGTTTCTAAACTATAAATAGACATTTAGGGTTTCTCAAAAACGTGGGGAGCACGGCCGATCAATTTATAAAACACTTGAGAGCAAGCCTAGAGGCTAGGTTTTTATCTTTCTTCTTTATAGCCTCTTTAAGGTCAATTCGACGGTTCTTTCAAGAACATATCTTTTGTCGAATTGATCTAATCTTTGCTTAGAGATTTTTCCCATGGATCTTCATTGATAATCTAAGCAAAGGATCACCATCGAAGCCAATTTTCTTACCGGCTGAGTTTGCGTCGTGGATTCGACGTGGCATCGTGGATTCGACGTGGCATCGTGGATTCGGTGTGCTAAAGGCGTTTCGTGGATTCGAAATGTGTGCTCGTGGATTCGAGTGGCGTTCGTGGATTCGAACGTGTGCTGTGGACGTGCAATCGTTGGAGCGCAAGGTTCGAAGAAGTTGAAGGAGGGGTTAAATCCGTGGAGACGGTAATCACCTTGTTATTTTTCTTTTCTTAGTGGATTGTTATTGCGTGGACATCCAATCGGTGAGCGCAAGGTCCGAAGAAGCTGAAGGAGAGGTTTGAGTCCGTGGAGTCGGTAATCACCTTGTTATTCTTCTATTCTTAGTGGATTGTTATTGCGTGTTGGTCCCGTGGTTTTACTCCGGTTTGGAGTTTTCCACGTAAAAATTTTGCGTGTTCATTTATATTTCCACATTGGGTTTTTATTGCGCAATGATTTTTTGAGTGTTTATTGTTTACACCTATTCACCCCCCTCTAGGTGTTTTTTCCCCTATTTAGATCCATTACCCCCCTCTAGTTGTTTGATAGTACCTATTTAGATCCTTGTGGATCCTATAAAAACCAACAGAGGTCAATGCAGAATTTGAGCAGGTTGATCACACAGAAGGCACCGCTTGTGGAGCAGCTGAGGCGTTTATAGATTGAGGTGGTATCCCCTGGGGTCTCTGCTAGACTCATGTCTATGGTCTTGCAGCCCACTCTGTTGGACAGGATTAGGGAGATGTGTTACGGAATTTGAGTTGGCGTAGTTTCGTGAAAGTCTCAAGTCTTGAAGATTGAAGGTGAAGAAAGTTGGATCATTTAACTCAATCTCAAGAAAGAAGAATTCAAAAGGATCAGGTATGTTTAACTAAAGATTTTGTGTGATCCGAATACTTCTTGTAGTGTAGAAACACTTGGAAGAATCTTTCATTGCATAAAAATCAAAAACTGGACTTGGGACATGTTCAGGATCCGGATCAGGTTGTTCGATCCAGATCCCGAAGGTGGTTCGTTCATACACTAGTTCAATCCGGATCGTAGTCTCTTGATCCGGATCCCGAACAGTGAGTTTACCATTTTCCTTGAACGATCCGGATCATGCTTCGCAATCCGGATCCCGAACGTTGATGTTTGGTAAACTGTATGAACGATCCGGATCATGCACTTCGATCCGGATCCCGAACCTTCGTTTTTCTGGAACTGGCTGACTCGTTACGACGATCCGGATCACAGCAAGTCCGATCCGGATCGCCATCCGTAAAATTTCCAGAAATGTTAGGTTTTTGATTCTTATCTCCTTCCTAGGGTTTCTAACCTTTAAATACACCCTATGACTCTTTTTCTAGGGTGAATCCACTGTGAATCAAAATAGCCGTCATTTTCATATATCATCTTTTACGGCTATAGATCCACATATAGAGAAGAAAGGAAATCATTAGAGAATACTCTATGTTTCTTCATCTATATTGATTAGTTTGATTCTAGGTTTTCATACTCACATCTTGAGTTGAATCAAACTAATGAATACTTAGATGGTATTTCCGATCTATCTTTGATCTAAGTATTCGGCGGATCATCACCACCCAAAACAACGATTTACCCCAAAAATCTGCGCGTGGATTCGCGTGTCCTTGTGGATTCAAGGTTCAACCGCTCTCGTGGATTCGGAGCGAGGCACGTTCGTGGATTCGAAGGGTGCTATTGGGTGAAGACCGTGGATTCGGTCGGACGTCGTGGATTCGACGTTGGACGCCGTGGACTCGGCGTTGGGCGCAGATCGTGGATTCGAGAAGCGTCGTGGAGCGAGCGGAGAAGATCCTCTAGGAGCGTATGGAAAAGGTTGAGTCGTAAGTGTGTACGGTAAATCACCTTGTACGTGTTTTAATTCTAGTGGATTTCTGCCGTGTTATCGGTCCCGTGGTTTTTTACTCCGGTGATGGAGTTTTCCACGTAAAAATCTTGCGTATTATTTTTATTTCCGCATTGGGTTTTTATCGCAACGATTTTTGAGTGTTTATACGTTTACACCTATTCACCCCCCTCTAGGTGTTTTTTTCCCCTATTTAGATCCGTATTACATATAACCCAACAAGTGGTATCAGAGCGGGAATAGGGTTGTAAACAATGGTCGAAGGTGGAAACATCAACCGACCCCCGTTCTTCGATGGAACAAATTATGCGTACTGGAAAGTACGGATGAAAGCCTTTTTAATTTCCATCGACGAACGGGTGTGGCAATCGATTGAATTAGGATGGTCTAATCCAACTGAATTTAATGGTGATGTTCGCACCTTAAAACCTAGGTCGAAATGGACCAAGGAAGAGTTAGATTCATCTTCTTACAATGGCAAGGGAATTAATGCTATTTTTAATGCCTTATCTCAAACTGAATTCTCTCGCGTCTCGGCATGTGAGACTGCGAAAGAAATCTGGGATGTTCTTCAGGTTACACATGAGGGAACTAACCTCGTGAAGATTCAGAAACTGCAAATGCTTACGAGCAAGTTTGACTCTATCTTAATGGCAGAAAATGAATTTTTCACGGACTACTATACACGATTGCAAGACATCGTAAACTCATGTGCTAATCTGGGAGAGAAGATTCCAGAATTTAAGATTGTAAGAAAAATCTTAAGAACTCTTCCTGAACGATTTCGCCCAAAGGTTACTGCCATTGAAACTATTAAACACCCGGACGAAATACGTGTAGAAGAATTAGTTGGTTCATTGCAAACTTATGAAATGACATTTACTACTAACAATTCTTCTGGAAAGGCATCCACTTCTAAGTCTTCAGGTTATGCGTTGAAAACAACTAAGGAAGAAGACGTGGATACGTCCTCCTCAGACGATGACGAGAACCTTTCTATGGAGGAATTTGAGAAGCAGCTCGCTCTCTTGACAAGGAAGTTTCGCCGCAACTTTCGAAGGGGTAATTCAAGCAAATCTCCATCCTTCGGAAAGTCGAACAAAGGCAAGGGTACTTCAAGTCACAAGTCAAGAAAGCAAGAGAACTTCTCAAAGGATAAGAACAGTTCAGAAGGACAACTACAATGCTTCAAATGTCGAGGCTACGGCCACATTGCAACGGAATGTCCTAACAAGTATCCGGCAAAGAAGAAGGCGATGCAAGTCGTCACTTGGGATGACAACTCAACGTCAAATGAGTCGTCTTCGAGTGATGAAGAAAAGAGCTCCACCGCATTCCACGCGTCCGTATCTTCACCCTTCATGTGCTTTATGGCAAGTACATCTGAGTCGTTGTCCAACTCCACTGTTGAAAAGAACGCAACGGACAACGAATCGGATGATTCGGAAGGTGAAGATTTTGCTCTAGCCTACCACAGACTTTTGAGGGACTCAAAGAAAGTGGCTAAGCAAAACAAGAGTTTGAGAGGGAGAGTGCATGATCTCGAAGAAGAAGCAAAAAGAGCGACTTCTCTCTCAAACGCTCTTGAAGTGGAAAGGGAAAACCTGATAAAGGCAAATGCTTCCCTTCAAGAGTCCAATGAGCAACTTGAGAAGGAACATACAAATCTGGTGGATAACGCGAATCACTTCTCAAAGCTCTACAACGAGGCTCGACAGGATAACCTGGAAATGACAAAGACCATTTTCCAACTCAAGAATGACTTACAGCGATTCTCTTCAGGAAGGAGTAAGTTGGATAGACTTCTTGGTCTTGGTCAATCAAATAGGTTCGGCCTCGGATACACTCAAACTGGAAACAGTCCAAGTTCGAGTGAGACAGTTTTTGTGCCTCAGTCGGTATCTCCTCCTCCGACACCGGAATTCAAGACAAACAACGACAACAAACCTACTTCATCCTCTTTGGGATCGTCAAGATCTAAGGTATGTTTTCGTTGTGGTGTTTCAGGGCACATAAGAAGATATTGCAAGACGGGAGTCGAACGCTCATCTCAAGGACCTCTTGCAACAGCTACCAAAATGGCTCCTCCCCGAAAATCAAAGCAAAACTTTTCAAATGAAAAGAGATTTGGTAGTTCATCGCGCAAGACGATTTCATCAAGGAACAACAATCGCTATAACAAGACGCCTTCACCTAGGCATATAACTTCACGACCATTACCGACGCACTCCAAAAGGGTTTGGGTGCGCAAAGGTGAAATTTTCCCTTGTCTTGTTTCCAATGTTTCCTTGCATGCATATGATAGTTCGTCTTGGTATCTGGATAGCGGGTGTTCCCGTCACATGACCGGTGACAAAAATAGTTTTCAAAATCTTGAGAAAATCTCCGGAGGACACGTTGTTTTCGGAGACGGTCGATCTTCCAAAATTGTTGGAAAAGGGACGGTAGCTATTCCAGATGGCCCGATTTTGAAAAACGTCTTATTTGTTGATGGCCTTAAGACTAACCTCATAAGCATAAGTCAACTTTGCGACAATGGTTTTTCAGTTAACTTTTCATCTGTTGAATGCGTTGTAACTGATAAGGACCATGTCTTCTTTTTAAAAGGGGTTAGATCTGAAAACAATTGTTATGTTGTTCCTAATAAATTTTCTGAAAATTGTAACTTAGCCGCTTTGAATAATGAAACTCTTTGGCATGAAAGGCTAGGTCACTTAAATTTTAAGGAACTTACTAGAATTTCAAACAAGGACGTGGTCAAGGGGGTTCCAAAGCTTTTATTTAAACAAAACGTTGTGTGTGGTGGTTGCCAAAAGGGAAAACAGTCTAGGACTGCACACAAGAACTTGAACCACGTTGGTACAAAACGGCCCTTGGAACTTTTGCACATGGACTTAATGGGGCCGACCCGTCAACCATCTTTGGGAGGTAAATGGTACATTTTTTTATTGGTTGATGATTTCTCTCGGTTTTCTTGGGTAGCATTTTTGAAAGAGAAAGCTGATACGTTTGACTCTTTTCATGAGATTTGCCATCGTATTATGATTGAAAAGAATGAAAAGATCATTCGTGTTAGAAGTGATCGAGGTGGAGAATTCATAAATTCAAAATTCATTGATTTTTGCACTTCAAATGGAATTAAACATGAATTCTCGGCACCCTATACACCTCAGCAGAATGGTGTTGTTGAGCGCAAGAACAGGGTTGTTCAAGAGATGGCGCGTGTGATGCTTCATAGCCGGAATTTACCGTTACATTTTTGGGCTGAAGCTGTGAACACCGCTGTCTATGTCATTAATAGAGTTTACTTGCGCCCAGGAACTTTAAATACACCATATGAGCTGTGGTTTAGTAGAAAACCCAATATCAAATATTTTCGTGTCTTCGGGAGTCGATGTTACATTTTACGTGACCGTGAAAATCTTGGAAAGTTTGACTCTCGAAGTGATGAAGGGATCTTTCTGGGTTATTCTACGAATAGCAGAGCATATCGAGTATTTAACATTGAATCTAAGACGATCGTAGAATCTATAAATGTTAAAGTAGATGAAGCTTTTCACTTTGAAACTGGAAAATCTACCCTCGATATCTCTCTAGATGATGATTCTCCTGCTAGTGCATCTTCTCATAATAATACTTCCAATATTAATGATGCATCTAATGGTTCTTCTAGTTTATCTGATGTGCAGGAATCATCTCATATATCTCCGAGTACTCCGTTTCAACAAACGTTACGAATCTCAAAGGATCATCCGGAATCGAATATTATTGGAGATCCACAAGAAGGAGTCAGAACTCGGAGGCAGTTGGTTTGTGGATTCGCTTGCTACGTATCTTTAATCGAACCAAAGAACATAGATGAAGCTCTTCAGGATGACTACTGGATTAAAGCAATGCAGGAAGAGCTCCATCAATTTGAGCGAAACAAAGTCTGGGAATTAACGAAGCCTCCAAAGCAACACAATGTGATAGGTACCAAATGGATCTTCAAGAACAAGAAAAATGAGGATGGTACTATCATCAGGAACAAGGCACGATTAGTTGCTCAAGGCTACTCTCAAGTAGAAGGTATAGACTTTGATGAAACCTTCGCCCCTGTAGCTAGACTCGAGTCCATTCGTATACTATTCGCTATTGCTTGTCATTTTAAAATCAAATTATTTCAAATGGACGTTAAGAGCGCATTTCTAAATGGGTTTTTAAATGAGGAAGTTTATGTGGCTCAACCGAAAGGTTTTGTAGATCATAAACAACCTAACCATGTTTTTCGTTTGAAAAAGGCTCTTTACGGTCTGAAACAAGCACCGCGAGCATGGTACGAAAGGTTAACAAAGCACCTTTTGGAGAAGGGCTATACTCGAGGGGGAGCAGATAGGACTCTCTTTGTGAAGCATTTTCAAAGCAATTTCATTGTAGCACAAATCTATGTCGATGACATTGTATTTGGCGCAACAAGAGATAACGATGCTTCTAAATTCGCGGAGACCATGGAAAGCGAATTTGAGATGTCCATGATGGGCGAATTGACTTATTTTCTTGGATTGCAAATTAAACAAAATGATGAAGGTATTCACTTGAGTCAATCCAAGTATGCAATGGAGTTGGTCAAAAAGTTTGATCTAGAAAATTGTAAAGATTTTCCGACTGCAATGGGAACTAGCCACAAGGGACTTGGAAGTGAATCACATAGTGAGAATGTAGACGAGAAACTGTATCGAAGTATGATTGGAAGTCTACTTTACCTCACGGCTAGTCGCCCGGATATATCTTTTGGTGTTGGGATTTGCGCGAGATATCAATCAGCACCAAAGGAGGTTCACCTGAAAGCGGTGAAAAGGATCATCCGGTATATCAAAGGATCAATTAATTTCGGAATTTGGTATCCTATGGGAACAAGTTTGGATATTGTTGGATACTCAGATGCCGATTGGGCAGGATCAGTGGATGATCGGAAAAGCACGAGTGGTGCATGCTTCTATCTTGGCCATTGCCTTGTTGCATGGCACAGTAAAAAGCAGAACTGCATAGCACTCTCGACTGCCGAAGCAGAATACATTTCAGCTGGAAGTTGCTCAACTCAACTCATTTGGATGAAAAGCGTATTGAGCGACTTCCGCATTTCAGCATCTTCGGTAACAATACTTTGTGACAACACTAGTGCTATTAACATTTCTAAAAACCCTGTGTTGCACTCTAGAACAAAACATATTGAACTTAGATATCATTTTCTTAGAGAGCTAGTTGAATCAAATACTCTTCAACTTTCATATATTTCAACGGAGGATCAATTAGCTGACATTCTAACAAAACCTTTGGATCAAAAACGTTTTATTCATTTACGAAAAGCAATTGGGATGCTTTCCTTGAAATAATCTTCTTTTTGAAATCTTTGCTTAGGATAGGTTTTGTATTTGTTTTTGTTTTGTTCATTATCTATGTTTGTACATAGGACATTAATTGAGCATAGATCATAATTGACTTTAATTGCATCCTTTCGCACATTTAGAAATTTATTATGCTTTTGCCATCATAATATTTCACTGTTGCAATGATCATTTATGTTAATTAAATCATCTTCTAAAGTGATCAAAGTCAATTTCACTCTCTCTATGATCTCTTGGTATAGTCATTATCTTATTTGACTGTTTAGTCGAGTATGAAATCGAGATCAATTTTTGGTTGAATACTTTATATCTTAAATAATTGATAGCCAATTGAGGGGGAGTCTTAGAAAAGTTAAAATGCTCAAAAGATGTGGAAAGAGTTACATCCCAATGAGGAGTGTGAAAACTACCACCACATGGAGGAAAGAGCTACCACCTCGGTCGTCCGAGTATTGTGTGCAGCTACCACATGTATACCAAGCATGGTTGTTCAAATTTTTGATTAAGTAAAATGCATGTTGAAATACTTGACTCCGTCAAATTTCAAGGTTGGTATAAGGTGGGTTTTTAAAGAAAGATGCTCAAAGAGCCACTCTCTTCAACAGATTGTCTAGATACATTATCTATTATATTTGGGATTTCAAACATCTATTGATCTTTGTATTTCATTTTCTTTGCTGAATTGATGATTTGATAAAGGCATTACTCATAAGATCAAGTTAGATGTAATTGAAGGTGTTCAACTTTAAGGGATTTAATTTTTGTAAATTTTCGGTTCATTTTTGGATATTATTGATAGATTTGGCATAATCTAATTCTTGTTGTATGAAACGATGATTTTTGTTTAAAGTTGATACACATTTGCGCTTACAATCATTTTCTGGTTTTTCTTGAATTTCTCTGAAATTTTCTAAAGAAAAAGTTGGGGCCGATCCGGATCGGGCTAGATGATCCAGATCCCGAACGCAGGAATTCTTCTGCGGGCTGACGATCCGGATTGTATCTGCCGATCCGGATCCCGAACGCAGTTTCTCACTGCGGGTAGCCGATCCGGATCGCAGTTATGAACTGATCCGGATCGCGGCTAGGTTTTATAAAGAACGAAAGGGGTTTTTGATTTCTTTACTCCAATCTTTTGTTCCAAAGTTTCCAGAGCCTCTCTCTCTAGATTTCATCCTTCCTGGAAGCTTTCAAACTCAAGTTCTTCAACTCCAAGTAAGTTTTATTGATCAAAATCTCGGTTTTTCACCGTTTTTCTCTTTTCCTCCTCAAACGTGATGAATTTCTTGGATCAACTTTGTTTGTGGATGGTTTTTGATCAAATTTCCTTTGAAATAAGAACTCTGGGTAGATTAGTTTTGTTTATATGCTAGGTATTCTCCTGATTAACGGATTTTTAGGCTTCGATTTCTAAAATTTCGGTTTTAGGGCATATAATAAGGATTTTCGAAAATTATGCAATTGATCTATTTTTAAAAGTCCTTTTGCAAAACTAATTTGATTCTTAGCTTCTCTACATGATAATGATTCTTTGGATACAATTTTTCAATTTTTGAAAACTAAGAATTTTTGTGTTCTTGAGTTGGTTTTCACAGGACACCTTCTTAACTCAAGCACTTTGAATCAATGGCACTCTCTTGGTTAATCCTTCTCCTGGTCTCAATGGTACACACTCGCCCAACAAATAAACTGAAGAGAGCCAAGAACCTCCAACGAAAAGGTGAATTTGTCGAGGTCAGTGACACAGAGGTAGATTGTCATGAGGTTGACTGGGCGGCATTGACGGATGATGATGACTCAATGTATGAACAAGAACCGTCTGATGATTCAAGGAGAAAGGCGTCTGTTAAATCAAAAGAAAAGGCAACTAAGGAACCAGGAAAAGCATCAATGGCAGCACCAACCATCTCCATGAAAAGAAAGAGAATAACTAAACGCTGTGGGCTACGACAGGACATTAATGTTGACACGCCGATAGCTCCTGACTCCCCACATCGCTTGGAAGAAGTATTCGTTAACACTGATCGTCTTCGAGCCTTTGCACATCGCGAATGCATTGGTGAAAGGCATGTTAACATTGAGGCTCTGCAAGGTCACTCCCCTGAGTTTGGTCTTCTGATTGAACAAGCAAACCTTATTCAAGTATGTCATTTCCCAGAAACTCTTGGCTACTGTTTGCATCATGTAAGGACCTTCTATACTAATGCACGGCATCTTCGAGAGTTTGAGAACGGTCCTATGGAGTTCTACACGAATATCCAAGGCACAAGGTTTAAGATTACTCCACAATTGATTGGAGAGGTTTTGGGAATGGAAGCCAGCAAGAAAGGAGTTCACTACTTGAAGGGGGTAAATTTGACGAACACATTATGGCGAAAAGTTATAGAGGGAATTTGTCTCGAGGGAACACAATCAACCGAAAAATCTGTTCGATCTAAAGAACTTTGTCTTGAATATCGCTTCTTAAACTTCATCACATGTTACAATATACTTCCAAATATGCAGACAAAGGTTGTGAGATGGGACCGGTTGTTGTTTTTGTATCTCATAGGACATCCATCAGAGGCAACGGCATTGAATATCAACATTCCGTACATTATCTGGAATAGAATGGCGCGATATGTTGAGCATCCTCATCCCACTGAGAGAATTCCATTTCCCTTGATTATAATGAGGATTTTAAAGAAATTTCAGGTTGACATCACTTCAACAACTTATCATCAATGTCTGAGCATGATAGATGAGTCTACCATTGTCAAATCCCTCCATAAGTTGCCGCATGTCACTCCAGTTCCTGCATCTGGAACGAAGCACAGTACAAGCACTGCCGCATCACCATCTCGACAAGCACCCGGCACAGATGATGAAGCATCAATAACATCGATTATCAAGGAACAACAGCGACTATCTGTTAAGCAAGAACAAATTTTGAAGGAACAACAAAGAATTACCAATGAGCTTGAGATTACCACGGCAGCTCACATTACCATAACGAAGAAGATCAATTCAATGGACAAGCGGATGCGAAAGATACTCTCTAAGATGGGTTGCACAAGCTCTGAAGACTCAGATTCTGACAACTGATTACTTTTGATTCATTTTTTTCCTTTTCTTTTTGTGCAGGATTTTGTTTTTAGGATTTAGTTTTATACTTACTTTAGCTTAGTTCTCAGGTTTTACGTTTTATTGGAACTTTTCACTCTCCTAACATTTCGTAGTCTTAACTACATTTTGGCTTTGTTTTGTGACAAAAAGGGTGTTGGGTCGTATATAATACGGATCTAAATAGGGGAAGAAACACCTAGAGGGGGGTGAATAGGTGTAAACGTATAAACACTCAAAAATCGTTGCGATAAAGGACCCAATGCGGAAATGAAAATAACTCGCAAGATTTTTACGTGGAAAACTCCATCACAGGAGTAAAAAACCACGGGACCGATAACACGGCAGAAATCCACTAGAATTAAAACACGTACAAGGTGATTTACCGTACACACTTACGACTCAACCTTTTCCATACGCTCCTAGAGGATCTTCTCCGCTCGCTCCAGACGCTTCTCGAATCCACGATCTGCACCCAACGCCGAATCCACGGCGTCCAACGTCGAATCCACGACGTACGACCGAATCCACGGTCTTCACCCAATAGCACCCTTCGTATCCACGAACGTGCCTCGCTCCGAATCCACGAGAGCGAATGAACCTTGAATCCACAAGGACACGCGAATCCACGCGCCGATTTTGGGGTAATCGTTGTTTTTTGGGTGGTGATGATCCGCCGAATACTTAGATCAAAGATAGATCGGAAATACCATCTAAGTATTCATTAGTTTGATTCAACTCAAGATGTGAGTATGAAAACCTAGAATCAAACTAATCAATATAGATGAAGAAACATAGAGTATTCTCTAATGATTTCCTTTCTTCTCTATATGTGGATCTATAGCCATATAAGATGATATATGAAAATGACGGCTATGTGGATTGACCCTAGAAAGAAAGACATAGGGTCTATTTATAGGTTAGAAACCCTAGGAAGGAGATAAGAATCAAAAACCTGCCATTTCTGGAATTTTACGGACGGCGATCCGGATCGTGATAACTGAGATCCGGATCGTCATAACGAAACAGCCAATTCCAGAAAAACAAAGATTCGGGATCCGGATCATGTGACTACGATCCGGATCGTTCATACAGTTCACCAAACATCAACGTTCGGGATCCGGATTGCGAAGCAAGATCCGGATCGTTCAAGGTAGATGGTAAACTCAACGTTCGGGATCCGGATCAAGAGACTACGATCCGGATTGCGACGATGTATGAACGAACCACCTTCGGGATCCGGATCGAACAGCCTGATCCGGATCCTGAACATGTCCCAAGTCCAGTTTTTGATTTTTATGCAATGAAAGATTCTTCCAAGTGTTTCTACACTACAAGAAGTATTCGGATCACACAAATTCTTTAGTTAAACATACCTGATCCTTTTGAATTCTTCTTTCTTGAGATTGAGTTAAACGATCCAACTTTCTTCACCTTCAATCTTCAAGACTTGAGACTTTCACGAAACTACGCCAACTCAAATTCCGTAACAATCTCCCCCTTTGGCGGTTTCGTGACAAAACACAGATCCACTAAAGAAAATTCAAAAAGATATTTTTGTTGCTATCACCATACAACAAAAATTTACAATGGAGATCCAAAATACAATACATGAGTTAAACTCCTAAAACAGACTCTAGACTTAGACATCTGTACTCTCTGCAAAAAGAAATCATTCTTGACAAAAGAAATCGTTAGATACCTCAAGAATTTTGTATTATTCAAAAACCACAAACAGAGATGAAGTTTAAACTCATTTATACTTACCATGACATTTATATTCAGATATGTAAACTGATCATAGTTAAAAAAACACCAACATATCTTCTTTGCACGTAAAAACCAAATGTCATGAACATGTTTGTGACAAACTAATATATATATAGATATGTAATTGATCAGAGTTAAGAACCAACATACCTTCTATGCAATCAAAAACCAAATGTCACAAACTTGTTAGTGAACATCAACTTGTTAGTTATATTACATGCCCAAATAGTTAGCAAATAGTTAGTCGAGGCATGCATTCATACAGCTGAAAAACCTCAAGTTGAGAATGCAAGTTGGAGTAACACTTACCTTGATATTCATCCAGTTTTCACATCAAACATTGTTCACTTACCTTGATGTTTCATGCAGTCAACATTGTTCAAAGTTCTCTCTAACTCTCTCCCCCTTTTTGTCACAAAACAAAGCCAAAATGTAGTTAAGACTACGAAATGTTAGGAGAGTGAAAAGGTTCCAATAAAACGTAAAACCTGAGAACTAAGCTAAAAGTAAGTATAAGACTAAATCCTAAAATCAAAATCCTCATTATAATCAAGGGAAATGGAATTCTCTCAGTGGGATGAGGATGCTCAACATATCGCGCCATTCTATTCCAGATAATGTACGGAATGTTGATATTCAATGCCGTTGCCTCTGATGGATGTCCTATAAGATACAAAAACAACAACCGGTCCCATCTCACAACCTTTGTCTGCATATTTGGAAGTATATTGTAACATGTGATGAAGTTTAAGAAGCGATATTCAAGACGAAGTTCTTTAGACCGAACAGATTTTTCGGTTGATTGTGTTCCCTCGAGACAAATTCCCTCTATAACTTTTTGCCATAATGTGTTTGTCAAATTTACCCCCTTCAAGTAGTGAACTCCTTTCTTGCTGGCTTCCATTCCCAAAACCTCGCCAATCAATTCTGGAGTAATCTTAAACCTTGTGCCTTGGATATTCGTGTAGAACTCCATAGGACCGTTCTCAGACTCTCGAAGATGCCGTGCATTAGTATAGAAGGTCCTCACAAGATGCAAACAGTAGCCAAGAGTTTCTGGGAAACGACATACTTGAATAAGGTTGGCTTGTTCAATCAGAAGACCAAAACCAGGGGAGTGACCTTGCAGAGCCTCAATGTTAACATGCCTTTCACCAATGCATTCGCGATGTGCAAAGGCTCGAAGACGATCAGTGTTAACGAATACTTCTTCCAAGCGATGTGGGGAGTCAGGAGCTATCGGCGTGTCAACATTATTGTCCTGTCGTAGCCCACGGCGTCTAGATATTCTCTTTCTTTTCAAGGAGATGGTTGGTGCTACCACTGATGCTTTTCCTGGTACCTTAGTTGCCTTTTCTTTTGATTTAACAGACGCCTTTCTCCTTGAACCATCAGACGGTTCTTGTTCATACATTGAGTCATCATCATCCGTCAATGCCGCCCAGTCAATCTCATGACAATCTACCTCTGTGTCACTGACCTCGACAAATTCACCTTTTTGTTGGAGGTTCTTGGCTCTCTTTAGTTTATTTGTAGGGCGAGTGTGTACCATTGAGACCAGGAGAAGGATTAACCAAGAGAAACACATTGAATTAAGTGCCATTGATCAAAGTGCTTGAGTTAAGAAGGTGTCCTGTGAAAACCAACTCAAGAACACAAAAATTCTTAGTTTTCAAAAATTGGAAAAATTGTACCCAAACAATCATAATCATGTAGTGAGACTAAGAATCAAATTAGTTTTGCAAAAGGACTTTTAAAAATAGATCAATTGCATGAATTTCGAAAATCCTTATTATATGCCCTAAAAGCGAAATTTTAGAAATCGAAGCCTAAAAATCCGTTAATCAGGAGAAAACCTAGCATATAATCAAAACTAAACAACCCAGAGTTCTTATTTCAAAAGAAATTTGATCAAAAACCATCCACAAACAAAATCAATCCAAGAATTTCGTACGTTTGAGGAGGAAAAGAGAAAAAACGGTGAAAAACCGAGATTTTGATCAATAAAACTTACTTGGAACAGAAGAACTTGAGTTAGAAAGCTTCCAAGGAGGATGAAATCTAGAGAGAGAGGCTCTGGAAACTTCGGAACAAAAGATTGGAGTAAAGAAATCAAAAACCCCTTTCGTTCCTTATAAAACCTAGCCGCGATCCGGATCAGTTCATGACTGCGATCCGGATCGGCTACCCGCAGTGAGAAACTGCGTTCGGGATCCGGATCGGCAGATGCAATCCGGATCGTCAGCCCGCAGAAGAATTTCTGCGTTCGGGATCCGGATCATCTAACCCGATCCGGATCGGCCCCAACCTTTTCTTTAGAAAATTTCAGAGAAATTCAGGAAGAGCCAGAAAAAGATTGTAAGCACAAAGGTGTATCAACTTTAAACAAAAAGCATCGTTTCACACAACAAGAATTAGATTATGCCAAATCTATCAGTAATATCCAAAAATGAAACGAAGATTTACAAGAATTAAATCCCTTAAAGTTGAACACCATCAATCACATCTAACTTGATCTTATGAGTAATGCCTTTATCAAATCATCAATTCAGTAAAGAAAATGAAATACAAAGATCAATAGATGTTTGAAATCCCAAATATGGTAGATAATATTTCTAGACAATCTGTGTCACGCCCCGAGTTCAAAAACCAGCGTCTAAAATTTTTTTTTTTTTTTTTTTTTTTTTTTGAAATCAGAGTTTAAAACCAGCCAGGGCGCAACAGACCGCCACATATATAGAAGAGTCCCAATCCCGCTGGGGATTGAGCCTTTTCTATATATGCACGGCTCTCTTAGCATACAACCAGAGTACTAACTACGTACTTCTACTAAGCAAGATTAAATTACAATATCCATAACTTCTCAATTACATTGCATTACATTTGATACACAAATAAATACTTGATCTTATCGGCTGTCCAGGGTCAAGCTCTATCTCGTGATCTCACCAACTCGTCCCGACATCTCAACACCCGCTCGACCTGAAAAACAGTCACCCGAGGGTGTGAGACACACCGGAGTGTATCCCAGTGGGCACGACGAGCCGAGAAATAGCAGATCGTACCTACTGGTATACAATGCTAGAGGATAGTAATAGATCAGGGGTTAGGGTAAAGCAGATATATAACTGGTGCTGTAAAGAAAGCAAAACTCATAATCTGGGTACAAGCATAGGAGATAATTTTAGCAGAATTTAAAACATGTATCAGGATAATCAACACATCAAGGAGTTAGGACAATCAGCAAGATAACAATGGAACTATAATCAGAGGCATCACATAGAATCATAAAAGAAGTAGATAACTAGAAGCCAGATCAAAGAATCAAAGAATCAACACATGCATCAAATAGATGAAAACGCAAAGACCCAATCACAAGCTACCATTTTGGTCTTCGCAAAGACCTCAGGCGAGGCTGCCCTCTTGGCACCACCTGGTTGACATTCCCCAAACTAGGGTCACGGGTTGCCTCAGCTAACCACTTTACCGGTAAAGAACATCGCTACGGGTAGCAAATCCGCTGATATTCGTGAAGTACAACGGTGCGGGCGAATCATATGCAAATGCTCAAGCTCACGGTCCACTGACCGGGTAAACGGCAATAAGCCGGGAAATCCCCACTGGGATGCAAGGGCAAAAACCAACTGAATCTCAACACTCATGCAGGAACACTCAGCAATAAATGTCAACTCATATGCAAGATCAAGGCAAATATCTCTCAACAGAAGCTCACAGATAAACTCAACTCAACCACACAAACCAACCAAATGATACAAAACTTAAACACATATTTTAAGAAAACTGTTTTGAAAAGTCCAAACCTCGAAGAGCATTGCCCTTGTCCTATCAAACAAGAACAGACTCAGGCGACACTACGAAGCTTGGATTTAAGTCCAAACCTCGCAGAGCAGTGCCTTTGTCCTATCAAACAAGAACAGACTCCGGCGACCCTACGAAGCGGGGTAAAACCTCAGTTAAATAAATCTATGTGCTCAGAGATGTATCATTTGATCAGCAGAACAAACAGGCTCACTAATCAACCATGAAAATGTCCGAGTAAAAGTATAAATGCTAGAGGTGCTATGGACAATCATGTAAGGCAAAATAGAACAGATAACAGGCATAGATCAGGCAGATAGCAGATATAATATAATCAAAGAAAGGCAGGCTCAAAGTAATCAGATTAAGCTATCAATCAACAGGGGTCCAACCAGTATCGCACCCCAGAGGGCCGAACTGATAAAACCCGGACCGAAGATAACCCACCTGTCAAATCGCAGGCGACAAGACTGAATCGACTGTACGCTCAGAACCAGATGCAAACTGGACAGACCTGAATCAAACATATTGATCAACCTCGAATTCACTAATCACAACTTAAACCCCAGATCCATTTTAAAACCTCTAATTATTTAACTAATAGTGTCATTTGAGCACTGTTTTCGCTCGTTCTTTCAACTGGAAACTCATTTTAACAAACCGTCACTTCCAGCAGGTGACTTTTAACTTGCTGAACACCGTGCTCACACATTTGTGGCAGCACGCAACCCGAGGCAAACTTCGGGCCATAAAATTCTTTACTAACATAGCCTTAATGCATTTTTGTTTCTCCGGCTCTTCAAACACTGTTTCTAACGCGAGCATCGCGTTCAGCGACCCCAAATTAGCTAGGAATGCACTGTCGCAACTTCGCCAACAGCCCGGAACCATGTTTTATTTAAACATTTCTCTAAAAGGTTGATTCAACTACATCTTTTAATTTAAACTTCAAACAAGAACATTTTGTATATCAAAGTTGGTCTGGGCACTGCCAGGACCTCAGTGCTCACCCTGGTTGAGGCCCAGGTGGGCTGGTTCAAGCAGAACCAAGGTCAAGCTTACACCCTAATTCACAATGCACCAAACTTTAATCCACTCAGTTTCTGTTTGAACTGAAGTGAGCACAGAGCTCAGGGGACTATTTGGAGCAAGTTTCATATACAAAGTTTTGTCAAATTCCATTTTATAGTTCTTTGAGGCATTTAATCAAGCAGCTGGTATGCACAACACACACACACATACTCAAGCACAAATTGAAGTTGGGTTCTCTGCGTACACTGCCCCAGCACCAATATTTCTTGGAGGGAAATGATCCTCCAGGCTGCAGGAGTTTTTCCCATCATCTTGGAGCAACCCAACAACTCGGGTGGCCGAGTTCCAAGGTTGAAGAAGATGGAGAAAAACCTTGATTTTCGTGATGCTTCACACCAAGGTTCTGGGGCTTATCTAAATGCACCAGTAGGTGCTACTCACCCCTCTGAAACTTTCCATGCATGCGGTTGGCCCCGGGGTGCGGCTGGCGGCGGCGGGGAGCAAAGCTCGGTTTGGAGCTTCACCCCGTTAATGGCGGATTTTGATAGAAGCATTATGAAGCTCTCTAACTTGCATGGATAGACTCCTTGTGGTCCCAGCAAGCTTCCCGACCAACTCTCCCCGGCCGGAGATGGCCTGAGCGCCGGCGGCCGCAACTTGGTGCAAATTCAAACCCAACTCGGCCGCGCCTTCCTCGGCTTGCATGGGAGCCATGCAACAGCATGGTTGGGAACCTCTTGGTCCCAACAAGGATCCTGGGCAGGTGGCCGGCGTCGGAGAGGCCCGCCGGCGCCGGAGCATCAAGCTCGGCCGAGTGCAACAAAAAGCCCGAACTAGGGCATAAAACTGCCATTAATTGGTTCAACCATACTCCACCAAATTTGGTAGAGTTGGTCCTCTCCTCCTACAGTCCAAGCACACCAATTTTGCTGCGTTATATTCAGTAGTTGCCGAGTTCTTTAGGGGCGGAGCTAGGTTAGGTTTCCGGCGACCTATTGTGGCCGCCGGCTAACCATGCTGCATGGGACCTCGCAGCTTTGCAGGGAGGATGCTAAGGACCTAAGGAGTCCACTGCTAATGGTCCGGGGTGCTAGAAACCGTTGGTTAAGGACCCTCACCTTAGCCGAGCTCGGGGAAGAAGGAGGAAGCCGGATTCTTGGTTCCCTCACTACGCGCGGCCAAGGCTTGCTCCAGCAGGGTCCTCCAAGCACCAGGAACTCCTCAGACACCTCCCAATCCAACCTTGAAGAGATCCCGTCCAACTTCACACCTCGTCGGAGAAGGGAAGAAAGAGGAAGGTGGCTGCGGCGGCGCTCGGCGGCGGCTGGGGTCGGGTACACCAGAGCTCGGTTGCGGCCTCTTAATGAAGCTCTCAGAGGAAGGTTGGCTAATACCTATGGCTTTGGTTGATCCCTCTTTCACGAACTCAAGGGAAACACCCAAATAGGCTTCTTACCTTTAACACCGGCGACCCGAACGGCCGGAGGTTACGGCAACCGAGGGGACGCGTCGGTTACAGCCTAAAGATGCTGGTGGAACTTCAGTTACCGAAGAGGAAGAGGCAGGGTACTCGGGATTACTCCAACACGTGTATAAATGCACATTTGCACAAAACCCCCTACACAAAGATCCTAAAACTCTAAGGTCCCTCTGTAGGTGACAAATGCACCCAGCACCCCAACTTATAAGCCTCATAATTTTTGATACATAAAATAATAGGATTTCTTCAAAAATACACCCTTTTCCAATGTATTTCACGCTTTTCGAGGCACTCGAGTCGCCGAAACTGAAAATGGACTTCGCCACGACGTCCGGCTCGTCGAGACCTTCAAAATAGGCTAATCATTTGTTTGATTTGGTGCTCGTATGAAATCTCGGGCCATCTTGTTCTGTATGTCGCAAACCGACGCACGCACTTCGATGCACACGGGTCGCCAAACGCGAAATCCGTCAGTGCCATTGCGCTCAGAACGTCGAAATTAGCTAGGATCCATTACTCATACTCCTATGTTAAAATTCTAGATAGTGGTTCGACCATTCATGATCACAAGGGGTTAAAAATTCAAAGGTTACTATTCACATAAGTCGCGGGCCCACTTTTTGATTTCTGATTTCTGGAAGATCCGACCGTCGGATCGAAAACATATGAATATGAAACTTCTATGTTTCGACGAGACGATCGCAATGGTGATCTCAGATTTTCCAGATCAGACCCCGATCAAAAGTCGATATTTCTGGGCCCACTATTGGCCCACTAACACTCCACTTTTGCCAAAATGACAAATTTTAAACATTTAAAGCAAATAGAGGTTTTCAAATTCTAGATTTCTACAATCTGTTGAAGAGAGTGGCTCTTTGAGCATCTTTCTTTAAAATCCCACCTTATACCAACCTTGAAATTTGACAGAGTCAAGTATTTCAACATGCATTTTACTTAATCAAAAATTTGAACAACCATGCTTGGTATACATGTGGTAGCTGCACACAAAACTCGGACGACCGAGGTGGTAGCTCTTTCCTCCATGTGGTGGTAGTTTTCACACTCCTCATTGGGATGTAACTCTTTCCACATCTTTTGAGCATTTTTTATTATCTTTGACTCCCCCTCAATTGGCTATCAATTATTTAAGATATAAAGTATTCAACCAAAAATTGATCTCGATTTCATACTCGACTAAACAGTCAAATAGATAATGACTATACCAAGAGATCATTGAGAGAGAGAAATTGACTTTGATCACTTTAGAAGATGATTTAATTAACATAAATGATCATTGCAACAGTGAAATATTATGATGGCAAAAGCATAATAAATTTCTAAATGTGCGAAAAGATGCAATTAAGTCAATTATGATCTATGCTCAATTAATGTCCTATGTACAAACATAGATAAAGAACAAAACAAAAACAAATACAAAACCTATTCTAAGCAAAGATTTCAAAAAGAAGATTATTTCAAGGAAAGCATCCCAATTGCTTTTCGTAAATGAATAAAACGTTTTTGATCCAAAGGTTTTGTTAGAATGTCAGCTAATTGATCCTCAGTTGAAATATATGAAAGTTGAAGAGTATTTGATTCAACTAGCTCTCTAAGAAAATGATATCTAAGTTCAATATGTTTTGTTCTAGAGTGCAACACAGGATTTTTAGAAATGTTAATTGCACTTGTGTTGTCACAAAGAATTGTTACCGAAGATGCTGAAATGCGGAAGTCACTCAATACGCTTTTCATCCAAATGAGTTGAGTTGAGCAACTTCCAGCTGAAATGTATTCCGCTTCGGCAGTCGAGGAGTGCTATGCAATTCTGCTTTTTACTGTGCCATGCAACAAGGCAATGGCCAAGATAGAAGCATGCACCACTCGTGCTTTTCCGATCATCCACTGATCCTGCCCAATCGGCATCTGAGTATCCAACAATGTCCAGACTTGTTCCCATAGGATACCAAATTCGAAATTAATTGATCCTTTGATGTACCGGATGATCCGTTTTCACCGCTTTCAGGTGAACCTCCTTTGGTGCTGATTGATATCTCGCGCAAATCCCAACACTAAAGGATATATCCGGGCGACTAGCCGTGAGGTAAAGTAGACTTCCAATCATACTTCTATACAGTTCTCGTCTACATTCTCACTATGTGATTCACTTCCAAGTCCCTTGTGGCTAGTTCCCATTGGAGTTGGAAAATCTTTACAATTTTCTAGATCAAACTTTTGACCAACTCCAGTGCATACTTGGATTGACTCAAGTGAATACCTTCATCATTTTGTTTAATTTGCAATCCAAGAAAATAAGACAGTTCGCCCATCATGGACATCTCAAATTCTCTTTCCATGGTCTCCGCGAATTTAGAAGCATCATTATCTTTTGTTGCACCAAATACAATGTCATCGACATAGATTTGTGCTACAATGAAATTATTTTGATAATGCTTCACAAAGAGAGTCCTGTCAGCTCCCCCTCGAGTATAGCCCTTCTCCAAAAGGTGCTTTGTGAACCTTTCGTACCATGCTCGCGGTGCTTGTTTCAGACCGTAAAGAGCCTTTTTCAAACGAAAAACATGGTTAGGTTGTTTATGATCTACAAAACCTTTCAGTTGAGCTACATAAACTTCCCTCATTTAAAACCCATTTAGAAATGCGCTCTTGACGTCCATTTGATATAATTTGATTTTAAAATGACAAGCAATAGCAAACAATATACGAATGGACTCGAGTCTAGCTACAGGGGCGAAAGTTTTCGTCAAAGTCCTATACCTTCTACTTGAGAGTAGCCTTGAGCAACTAGTCCCTAGCCTTGTTCCTGATATAGTACCATCTTCCATCTTTCTGTGCATTGAAGATCCATTTGGTACCTATCACATTATGTTGCTTTGGAGGCTTCGTTAATTCCCAGACTTTGGTTCGCTCAAATTGATGGAGCTCTTCCTGCATTGCTTTAATCCAGTAGTCATCCTGAAGAGCTTCATCTATTGTCTTTGGTTCGATTAAAGATACGTAGCAAGCAAATCCGCAAACCAACTGCCTTCGAGTTCTAACTCCTTCTTGTGGATCTCCAATGATGTTCGATTCCGGATGATCCTTGGAGATTCGTAGCGTTTGTTGAAACGGAGTACTCGGAGGTACACGAGATGATTCCTGCACATCAGATAAACTAGAAGAAACCATTAGATGCATCATTAATATTGGAAGTATTATTATGAGAAGATGCACTAGCAGGAGAATCATCATCTAGAGAGATATCGAGGGTAGATTTTTCAGATTCAAAATGAGAAGCGTCATCTACTTAACATTTATAGATTCTACGATCGTCTTAGATTCAATGTTAAATACTCGATATGCTCTGCTATTCGTAGAATAACCCCAAAAAGATCCCTTCTTCACTTCGAGAGTCGAACTTTCCAAGATTTTCACGGTCACGTAAGATGTAACATCAGACTCCCGAAGATACGAAGTACTTGATATCCGGTTTTCTACTAAACCACAGCTCATATGGTGTATTCAAGGTTCCTGGGCGCAAATACACTCTGTTAATGACATAGACAGCGGTGTTCACAGCTTCAGGCCCAAAAATGTAGCGGTAATTTCCGGCTATGGAAGCATCACACGCGCCAATCTCTTGAACACCCTGTTTTTGCGCTCAACAACACCATTCTGCTGAGGTGTATAGGGTGCCGAGAATTCATGTTTAATGCCATTTGAAGTACAAAAGTCAATGAATTTTGAATTTATGAATTCCTCACCCCTATCACTTCTAACACGAATGATCTTTTCATTCTTTTCAATCATAATACGATGGCAAAATCTCATGAAAAGAGTCAAACGTATCAGCTTTCTCTCTCAAAAATGCTACCCAGAAAACCGAGAGAAATCATCAACCAAATAAAGATGTACCATTTACCTCCCAAAGATGGTTGACGGGTCGGCCCCAATTAAGTTCCATGTGCAAAAGTTCCAAGGGCCGTTTTGTACCAACGTGGTTCAAGTTCTTGTGTGCAGTCCTAGACTGTTTTCCCCTTTTGGCAACCACCACACACAACGTTTTGTTTAAATAAAGCTTTGGAATCCCCTTGACCACGTCCTTGTTTGAAATTCTAGTAAGTTCCTTAAAATTTAAGTGACCTAGCCTTTCGTGCCAAAGAGTTCATTATTCAAAGCGGCTAAGTTACAATTTTCAGAAAATTTATTAGGAACAACATAACAATTGTTTTAAGATCTAACCCCTTTAGAAAGAAAGCATGGTCCTTATCAGTTACAACGCATTCAACCGATGAAAAGTTAACTGAAAAACCATTGTCGCAAAGTTGACTTATGCTTATGAGGTTAGTCTTAAGGCCATCAACAAATAAGACGTTTTTCAAAATCGGGCCATCTGGAATAGCTACCGTCCCTTTTCCAACAATTTTGGAAGATCGACCGTCTCCGAAAACAACGTGTCCTCCGGAGATTTTCTCAAGATTTTGAAAACTATTTTTGTCACCGGTCCATGTGACGGGAACACCCGCTATCCAGATACCAAGACGAGCTATCATAAGCATGCAAGGAAATATTGGAAACAAGACAAGGGAAAAATTTCACCTTTGCGCACCCAAACCTTTTTGGAATGCGTCTGTAATGGTCGTGAAGTTTGTGCCTAGGTGAAAGCGTCTTGTTAAAACGATTGTTGCTCCTTGATGAAGTCGTCTTGCGCGGTGAACTACCAAGTCTCCTTTTCATTTGAAAAGTTTTGCTTTGATTTCCGGAAAGGAGGCCTTTTTGGTAGTTGATGCAAGAGGTGCTTGAGATGAGCGTTCGACTCCCGTCTTGCAATATCTTCTTATGTGCCCTGAAACACCACAACGAAAACATACCTTAGATCTTGACGATCCCAAAGAGGATGAAGTAGGTTTGTTGTCGTTGTTTGTCTTGAATTCCGGTGTCGGAGGAGGAGATACCGACTGAGGCACAAAAACTGTCTCACTCGAACTTGGACTGTTTCCAGTTTGAGTGTATCCGAGGCCGAACCTATTTGATTGACCAAGACCAAGAAGTCTATCCAACTTACTCCTTCCTGAAGAGAATCGCTGTAAGTCATTCTTGAGTTGGAAAATGGTCTTTGTCATTTCCAGGTTATCCTGTCGAGCCTCGTTGTAGAGCTTTGAAAAGTGATTCGCGTTATCCACCAGATTTGTATGTTCCTTTCAAGTTGCTCATTGGACTCTTGAAGGGAAGCATTTTCTTTTATCAGGTTTTCCCTTTCCACTTCAAGAGCGTTTGAGAGAGAAGTCGCTCTTTTTGCTTCTTCTTCGAGATCATGCAATCTCCCTCTCAAACTCTTGTTTTGCTTAGCCACTTTCTTTGAGTCCCTCAAAAGTCTGTGGTAGGCTAGAGCAAAATCTTCACCTTCCGAATCATCCGATTCATTGTCCGTTGCATTCTTTTCAACAGTGGAGTTGGACAATGACTCAGATGTACTTGCCATAAAGCACATGAATGGTGAAGATGTGGACGCGTGGAATGCCGTGGAGCTCTTTTCTTCATCACTTGAAGACGACTCATTTGACGTTGAGTTGTCATCCCAAGTGACGACTTGCATCGCCTTCTTCTTTGCCGGATACTTGTTAGGACACTCCGTTGCAATGTGGCCGTAGCCTCGACATTTGAAGCATTGCAGTTGTCCTTCTGAACTTTTCTTATCCTTTGAGAAGTTCTCCTGCTTTCTTGACTTGTGACTTGGAGTACCCTTGCCTTTGTTCCACTTTCCGAAGGATGGAGATTTGCTTGAATTACCCCTTCGAAAGTTGCGGCGAAAATTCCTTGTCAAGAGAGCGAGCTGCTTCTCAAATTCCTCCATAGAAAGGTTCTCGTCATCGTCCGAGGAGGATGTATCCGCGTCTTCTTCCTTAGTTGTTTTCAACGCATAACCTGAAGACTTAGAAGTGGATGCTTTTCCAGAAGAATTGTTAGTATTAAAAGTCATTTCATAAGTTTGTAATGAACCAACTAATTCTTCTACACGTATTTCGTCCGGGTGTTTAATAGTTTCAATGGCAGTAACCTTTGGGCGAAATCGTTCAGGAAGAGTTCTTAAGATTTTTCTTACAATCTTAAATTCTGGAATCTTCTCTCCCAGATTAGCACATGAGTTTACGATGTCTTGCAATCGTGTATAGTAGTCCGTGAAAGATTCATTTTCTGCCATCAAGATAGAGTCAAACTTGCTCGTAAGCATCTGCAGTTTCTGAATCTTCACGAGGTTAGTTCCCTCATGTGTAACCTGGAGAACATCCCAGATTTCTTTCGCAGTCTCACATGCCGAGACGCGAGAGAATTCAGTTTGAGATAAGGCATTAAAAATAGCATTAATTCCCTTGCCATTGTAAGAAGATAACTCAAACTCTTCCTTGGTCCATTTCGACCTAGGTTTTAAGGTGTGAACATCAGAGATAAGTTCAGTTGGATTAGTCCATCCTGATTCAATTGAATGCCACACCCTTTCGTCGATGGAAGATAAAAAGGCTTTCATCCGTACTTTCCAGTACGCATAATTTGTTCCATCAAAGAAAGGGGGTCGATTGATGTTTCCACCTTCAACCATTGTTCACAACCCTATTCCCGCTCTGATACCACTTGTTGGGTCGTATATAATACGGATCTAAATAGGGGAAGAAACACCTAGAGGGGGGTGAATAGGTGTAAACGTATAAACACTCAAAAATCGTTGCGATAAAAACCCAATGCGGAAATAAAATAACACGCAAGATTTTTACGTGGAAAACTCCATCACCGGAGTAAAAAACCACGGGACCGATAACACGGCAGAAATCCACTAGAATTAAAACACGTACAAGGTGATTTACCGTACACACTTACGACTCAACCTTTTCCATACGCTCCTAGAGGATCTTCTCCGCTCGCTCCAGACGCTTCTCGAATCCACGATCTGCGCCCAACGCCGAATCCACGGCGTCCAACGTCGAATCCACGACGTCCGACCGAATCCACGGTCTTCACCCAATAGCACCCTTCGAATCCACGAACGTGCCTCGCTCCGAATCCACGAGAGCGATTGAACCTTGAATCCACAAGGACACGCGAATCCACGCGCCGATTTTGGGGTAATCGTTGTTTTTTGGGTGGTGATGATCCGCCGAATACTTAGATCAAAGATAGATCGGAAATACCATCTAAGTATTCATTAGTTTGATTCAACTCAAGATGTGAGTATGAAAACCTAGAATCAAACTAATCAATATAGATGAAGAAACATAGAGTATTCTCTAATGATTTCCTTTCTTCTCTATATGTGGATCTATAGCCGTATAAGATGATATATGAAAATGACGGCTATGTGGATTGACCCTAGAAAGAAAGACATAGGGTCTATTTATAGGTTAGAAACCCTAGGAAGGAGATAAGAATCAAAAACCTGCCATTTCTGGAATTTTACGGACGGCGATCCGGATCGTGATAACTGAGATCCGGATCGTCATAACGAAACAGCCATTCCAGAAAAACGAAGGTTCGGGATCCGGATCATGTGACTACGATCCGGATCGTTCATACAGTTCACCAAACATCAACGTTCGGGATCCGGATTGCGAAGCAAGATCCGGATCGTTCAAGGTAGATGGTAAACTCAACGTTCGGGATCCGGATCAAGAGACTACGATCCGGATTGCGACGATGTATGAACGAACCACCTTCGGGATCCGGATCGAACAACCTGATCCGGATCCTGAACATGTCCCAAGTCCAGTTTTTGATTTTTATGCAATGAAAGATTCTTCCAAGTGTTTCTACACTACAAGAAGTATTCGGATCACACAAATTCTTTAGTTAAACATACCTGATCCTTTTGAATTCTTCTTTCTTGAGATTGAGTTAAATGATCCAACTTTCTTCACCTTCAATCTTCAAGACTTGAGACTTTCACGAAACTACGCCAACTCAAATTCCGTAACAAAGGGGAGAGAGTTAGAGAGAACTTTGAACAATGATGATGTGAATGAACATCAAGGTAAGGGAACTTGAACAATGATTGTGAAAATCTTGCTGATGAAGATTTTGTATACATCAAGGTAAGTATCTCTTCAACTTCAACTTTGGTTTTCATCTTGTGATTGTTTGCATGTCTCGACTAACTATTCGACTAACTATTTGGGCATGTAATATAACTAACAAGTTGATGTTGGACTAACATGTGTGACATTTGGTTTTTATTGCATAGAAGATATGTTGGTTTTGACTATGATTCTCTTACATATCTGAATTCTCAAATGTCATGATGATTAGATAAACTCTATCTCTGTACTAGGTTTTGTATGCTAAATATTCTTGAGGTATCTAACGATCTCTTTTTGTCAAGAATGATTTCTTTGTGCAGAGAGTACAGATGTCTAAGTCTAGAGTCTGTTTTAGGAGTTTATCTCATGTTTTTAAATTTTTGGATCTCCATTGTAAATTTTTGTTGTATGGTGATAGCAACAAAAATATCTTTTTGAATTTTCTTTAGTGGATCTGTGTTTTGTCACGAAACCGCCAAGGGGGAGATTGTTACGGAATTTGAGTTGGCGTAGTTTCGTGAAAGTCTCAAGTCTTGAAGATTGAAGGTGAAGAAAGTTGGATCATTTAACTCAATCTCAAGAAAGAAGAATTCAAAAGGATCAGGTATGTTTAACTAAAGATTTTGTGTGATCCGAATACTTCTTGTAGTGTAGAAACACTTGGAAGAATCTTTCATTGCATAAAAATCAAAAACTGGACTTGGGACATGTTCAGGATCCGGATCAGGTTGTTCGATCCGGATCCCGAAGGTGGTTCGTTCATACACCAGTTCAATCCGGATCGTAGTCTCTTGATCCGGATCCCGAACACTGAGTTTACCATTTTCCTTGAACGATCCGGATCAGCTTCGCAATCCGGATCCCGAACGTTGATGTTTGGTGAACTGTATGAACGATCCGGATCAAGCACTTCGATCCGGATCCCGAACCTTCGTTTTTCTGGAATTGGCTGACTCGTTACGACGATCCGGATCACAGCTATCCGATCCGGATCGCCGTCCGTAAAATTTCCAGAAATGTTAGGTTTTTGATTCTTATCTCCTTCCTAGGGTTTCTAACCTATAAATAGACCCTATGACTCTTTTTCTAGGGTGAATCCAAATCAAATAGCCGTCATTTTCATATATCATCTTATACGGCTATAGATCCACATATAGAGAAGAAAGGAAATCATTAGAGAATACTCTATGTTTCTTCATCTATATTGATTAGTTTGATTCTAGGTTTTCATACTCACATCTTGAGTTGAATCAAACTAATGAATACTTAGATGGTATTTCCGATCTATCTTTGATCTAAGTATTCGGCGGATCATCACCACCCAAAAACAACGATTACCCCAAAAATCGGCGCGTGGATTCGCGTGTCCTTGTGGATTCAAGGTTCAACCGCTCTCGTGGATTCGGAGCGAGGCACGTTCGTGGATTCGAAGGGTGCTATTGGGTGAAGACCGTGGATTCGGTCGGACGTCGTGGATTCGACGTTGGACGCCGTGGATTCGGCGTTGGGCGCAGATCGTGGATTCGAGAAGCGTCTGGAGCGAGCGGAGAAGATCCTCTAGGAGCGTATGGAAAAGGTTGAGTCGTAAGTGTGTACGGTAAATCACCTTGTACGTGTTTTAATTCTAGTGGATTTCTGCCGTGTTATCGGTCCCGTGGTTTTTTACTCCGGTGATGGAGTTTTCCACGTAAAAATCTTGCGTGTTATTTTTATTTCCGCATTGGGTTTTTATCGCAACGATTTTTGAGTGTTTATACGTTTACACCTATTCACCCCCCTCTAGGTGTTTTTTTCCCTATTTAGATCCGTATTACATATAACCCAACAAGATGCAGAGTGAGGACCCCCAGTTGACAAGGATCAGATCGCGATTTAGGACAGATCGGTAGGGGATTTTTCAGTGGATAGGCTCGGGAGTACTACGGTACAGGGACCGAGTGTGTGTTCCTAGGATCCAGAGATCAGAGACTAGATTTTGAGAGAGGCCCATTATACACCTTATACCATTCATCCTGGTGGTACTAAGATGTATAAGGACCTCAAGGCACACTTCTGGGGCCGAATGAAGCGGGACTTGGGAGATTTGTGGCTCAATGTTTAACTTGTCAGCAAGTTAAGGCAGAGTACCAGTTCCTGTGGCAAGTTGCAGAGTCTTCCAATTCCCGGTGGAAGTGGGACCACATCACTATGGATTTCGTCACTGGACTGTCGAGCGGCGCAGAGTGGGGACGATGACAGATTTGGTTGTCGTGGATAGATCAGCAAGTATGCACTTTTCTTGCCTGTTAAGATGACTGGCTATGGAGGCGACCTTGGCGCAGTTATATTTGGATGAGTTGTGGGCTACACGGCGTA
>JAQNDB010002110.1:0-40087 GCA_029204045.2 Tillandsia leiboldiana | reverse complement strand
CCCTTACGTCCTACACATTTCCATTTATTTCGTAGTTAAGTGTGATATCTCGGTGGATGTTGGGCCGTCACTGTTGTGATTAAAGCAAAGTCTCTGATACCATCTTAATCTTCACGCCCCGGGAAACGATACACACAAAAGCAAGCGTAGGTGCGTACAATTTTTTTGTTTCTAAAATCTCCTGCCCGCGCGTGCCCAGACCCGCCGTATATACAGATTCACTCAAAAATCGGGCAGAGTCTCCTGCTGTATATGCACAGCGTCGCGGCTATTACAACCAGTCAACACAAGCAATCATTTTCCATTTAATCACAACAGTTCGAAGTAGTACGTGCATGAAGACTAAACAATACCCGTGCCAGTCAAGTTGAAGGATAAACTCACCCGTATTTAAAAAACAGGCCCAACGCCTTGAGGTTTCGAAAACAGTTTGGAAACGGCATAAATCCACAGGGTTGGAAAACGGCCCACCCGACCCTAGATTTTTTAAAACGGTTTTCGAAGCCCTTTTTTCTCCTTGTTTTTCTAGTTGGTTTGTTTAGAAAACGGCCAAACGGGAATAATAAGGAAACAGTATGCATAACCAGAACGAAAGTAATCAACATCCACACGACCCCACAAGGGTATCGAGAACCACACAGTAACCTACAATACCAAATAAAATGCAGAGCAAGTAAGAAAAACGGCAGTCTAGGGCTCCCACAGCCCGTCTGCTCCCACCTCCTCGCCTCACCGTCGCCTACCTCCTCACCCCCTGGAGGTACCTATCACAGAGTGGGTAGTCAGCGACACTTCATGTTAAAAATACTAAAGCATAAAGTATACCAAGCCACATAAGTAGACTAGCCGGGGCAACCACTCTACTCATAAAGGTGACTCGCAGCCACCTGTACCCCCGTAAACCTGTAACCCCGGTAACACCTGTACACCTGACCATCGTCGGCACCAATCCCGGCAGGAGTCGCACACCTGACCTCGTCGGGCACCAATCCCGACAGGTCGCACACGCTCACACCTTGGTGCCTCAAACCCCACGCCTACGGGGCCCCCACTACATCCCCTCGTGGGTAACACGGGTCGGAGACCGCCTTTCCGGAAAGAGCACCCTTTGCGATGGCCAGAACCCCGGTGCTCGTGTCGCAACTCGAGCATAGTAACCAAGACACGGGGTATACAGTAATCATAGAAACCGTCAGCGTTAGTACCGATTAACATTTAATTAACATCCCTTTCGGAATACTAACACTATACTAAACCTCGATCGAAAACCCACCTTTTTTCATTGTCGCGCGTCCTGACCGATGCTAGGTCTCCCCAGCGTCTCGGGTGCCCGCCCGGACCTACAAGAACCTGTCATACAGGAGTCAGTAATTCAAGACTCCGCAAGATTAGAGACTAGAACACCCGGCACCCCCCCCCCTTGCGCACAAGCCGTACCGTACGCGCCCGCCCCCCCGCGCAGCTGGGCGGCCGTACCACCTTAGCGTGCGGCGCCGCCCGCTTGCGGCGCCACCCGTATGCGGCGCTGCCCGCATATGGGTGCGCGCGGCGCCGCCCACATGCGGCGCTGCCCCTCATGCAGGCGCGTGCAGCGCCGCAACGCATGCGCGCTGCCCGCATGCGGTGCCGCCCGCGGTGCGGCGCCGCCCGCGGTGCGCCGCCGCCCCTGCATGCGGCGCTGTCCGCATGCGGGGGCATGCGGCGCCGCCCGCATGCGGCGCCGCCCGCACGCGGTGCCGCCCGCACGCGCGCCGCCCGCATGCGGTTCCGCCCGCACGCGGCGCCGCCCGCATGCGTTGCCGCCCGGCCCGGACCCGCATGCGGTGCCGCCCGCATGCGGCGCCGCCCGCACCCGCATGCGGCGCCGCGCCGCATGCGGCGCTGCCCGCATACGGGGGCATGTGCGCCGCCCGCATGCGGATGCACACGGCGCCGCCCTCATGCGGCGCCGCCCGCATGCGGTGCTGCCCGCATGCGGCGCCGCCCGCATGCGGCACTGGCCCGCATGCGGGGCATGCGGGGCCGCCCCCATGCGGATGCACGCGGCGCCGCCCTCATGCGCGCCGCCCGCATGCGGATGCACGCGGCGCCGCCCTCATGCGGCGCCGCCCGCATGCGGTGCCGCCCGCATGCGGCGCCGCCCGCATGCGTGGCTCCGTGCGTGCCGTCCGGTGACGGTGCCGACTCCCCTCCTCCTTTTACCTAAGAGAACCAAGAAAAGCCCAATCACGTACCCTAAGCTATGCTCACCTTGGGTTCTTCGGTAGGGTTATCTAGGGGATGATCGTCTTGTTCTTGCGTGCCCGTAACGAAGGGTATGCCGGTGATCTTCCCTCTCCTCACCCCGCTCCGCCTTGCTTCTCCACTCGATCGGTTGGGAAACAGTAAGTTTCGGTTGGAAACTGAAAGGTTGGTAAGTGGGTTTCTCGTTGCGCTTGGGGTTGCGTACGTCTAAGTGAGGGGGGTTTATGGGGAGTTGTAACTGCCGTACCCCTGTCTCCCCACGACAGGAAAAAGGCGGGAGCGGTCAAGATGGCGGGAGCGGTTAGGATGGGAGATGGGAATGAACCCATTTCAACTCAAAAGCGGGTAATAAGTCGGGTGCGAACCAGGGTCCGGTCTGCCTGAAAAACCGCGCTGACCACCTGAACCGCTACCACCTTCCGGAATTTATTCCGGGAGATTCCGGCGTCGGAATTCAAAACCGATTGGCGCCGCCGTTCTCCGTTTCGCGAGCTTTATTAACTAAAAAATACCCCCGCGAGCCCCGACGGTCTGTCCGAAACAAGGAATTATTCGATCACCCTCCAGCCCCCGAAACGAATTACAAATAAATGAAACCAAAAGTAGACCCAAAAACATTTTAAACCAGCGGCTACTACACCACTCACCTCTTAAAACGAGTTTCATCCTCAAACTCATCCTGGTTCGCGGTGAAGAGATAGGGGTAGCCCTCCCTCATCCTCGATTCTAGTTCCCACGTCGCTTCCCGCTCCTCGTGGTTGTTCCAGTGCCCTTCACATAGGGATAACTCGATTTCGATGACGTCTTGCTTTCTCTTGCTAGTATTCGCACAGGGTTTCCTCGAAGCTTAGGTCCTCCTTCAGTTTCGAGTGTCGAGACGTCCAGACATGCGACGGGTCCGGGAGGTATTTCTTTGAGCATCGAAACGTGGAACACGTCGTGAATCCGGTTTGAGGTTCGGTGGTAGGGCAAGGCGGTAAGCCACTGGGCAATCCGCTCCAGGATCTCAAATGGCCCCACAAACCCGCGGCTCAACTTGCCTTTTAACCCAAATCGCTTGATTTCCCTGACGGCGAGACCCGCAAAAATACGTGATCTCCCACCTGGAATTCTAAGTCGCGGCGTCTCCGATCCGCGTAGCTCTTTTGTTGACTCTGGGCGGTTAGTAAGCGCTGTCTGATGAGGCGCACCTTCTCTTCTGTTTCTTCCACCACAATCGGGTCCCAAGAACTTTCGTTCTCCCAAGTCATCCCAACAGATCGGGGACCCAGCGTCTCCTGTATAAGGCTTTCGTAGGGGCCATCAGGATGCTGGCTTGGTGGCTATTGTTGTAAGCGAATTCTACAAGTGGTAGGTAAACGCTCCCAACCGACTCCCCAATCGAGTACCATGCCCGAAGCAGGTCCTCTAGCGTTTGTATCACTCGCTCCGGCTGCTCGTCTGTCTGAGGGTGGAAGGCTGTGCTGAACTGCAATTTAGTCCCCAAGGCTCGTTGCAGACTCTGCCAAAACTTTGAGACGAAACGCGTGTCTCTGTCTGATGTGATCGATGCTGGTACTCCATGCAGTTCTCACAATCTCGCTGAGGTAGACTTGAGCCAACCGCTCTCTGGTCCAGGTTGTGTGAATCGGCAGAAAGTGCGCTGACTTAGTTAGCCGGTCCACCACAACCCATATTGAGTCTGTCCTTGCTGTGAACGTGGAAACCGGTGACAAGTCCATGGTGATATGATCCCACTTCCACTCCGGTACCGGTAAGGGTTGTAACTTTCCCCGCCGGCCGTTGATTTCCGCCTTTAATCTGTTGGCACACCAGGCAATGAGCTACATATCGAGTCACATCCCTCTTCATCTTGGGCCACCAGAAGGTCTGCTTGAGGTCCCTGTACATCTTTGTGCCTCCTGGATGCGCTGCATAAGGGGCGCTGTGTGCCTCAGATAGATTTCCTTCTTTAATTTCCGGGGTATCCGGCACGCAAATCCGCCCGCGGAACCGTAGAGTGCCGTCGCCTTTCACTGGAAAGTCCCTTCCTGATCAGGTGAGATCTTGTCTCTTACGAGCTGTAAGTGCGAGTCCGCCTGCTGTCCCTCTCGAATCTTCTCGAGCAGTGTTTGGCTTGACCTCCAAAGTTAGAAGTTGCGCAACCGTGCCCTGCTCTACTTCCAACCCTAGTCGTGAGAATTCCGCGATCAAGTTGCTCTGCTCAGTTATCGCACCTACCGATCCTCCCTCCAATCGCCCCTTCCTGCTCAGAGCGTCCGCCACCCCACGTTTGCTTCCCCGTGGTGGTATTGGATTGTTAGGTCGTAATCCTTCCGTAACTCAAGACACCGCCTCTGATGCCGTCGTCGGGGGTGGTGACACCTAGTCTGCTACAGTCGCTGTAGGGACCACTCACGCTAAGTCCCCCCCCCCCCCACCAGGGTTTGGACCAACCAACAAACTAGGTAGGGTTTCTCTTCAGAACCATTTGTAAGGGGTTCCTACCTGGCGCCCGACCCGCCTTCCCTCCCCGTGAGTGCCATGGTGTTCACAACTCCTAAGGCGGACTAGGGGAGTAACCCCACTCCTAACCCATAAACCCCCCCCCGGCACAACCGCACAGTACACGGAGAAAAAAAAGACAAAACGGAAGATGAAAGTCGAGGCCCTACCAAAAAGAGGTAAAGGAAAGAAAAAATATACCTGTGATACCGGTTCTAGGATTCTGCATCACTGCTCCCCGGGGCGTCTGGGGAGGTCCGTCCACAACCTCTGGGCCAGCCACGTTCGGCGTGGCGGGGTGGGGACTCGGTATCAGAAGAGTCCGTCAGGCGTAGGTCGTCAGGTCTCGGTGCCGGGGGTCTGGTGACGCCCGGCTTCCGGGGGCACTCGTAACGTGTGTGGCCCGGCCTGCCACACCGGAAGCAATGTTCGTCCCGCCAAGGGCAATTCATCATTGGATGTGCACCATCACAAATGACGCATGGCATTGGTGGTTCAGGTCCTCCCTCGTCGCCTGCCCGGGTTTCGCCCTTTCCTCTGGCGCTTGGTTGCTCTGCCGCTCGGTAGGGGTCCCCTGTCGGGCCGGGGTAGGGGTGTGCCCGTCGTGCACGCTCTAGCTCTGCGCGCACGGCCAAGTTGACCGCTCCCTGAAAGGTGGAAACGCCAGTTGGTGGTACCCCACGGGGGTTAACACCACCGGTGCCGTGCTGGGCGTGGTCGACACCCTCAAGCTCCTGGGTCAGTATACCCACGCGCTCCGCGAGATTTAGCAGCTGCCCACCACATCGCGCAGCTGGTTGCGTAGTAAGCGGTTCGCCTCTGCCGCAAGGTCCATATCCGGCAGCAGTTACCCGCCCAAAATCGGGCTTCTATCTGTGCACACCAAGGAAATACATCAGTCCCAGCATACCCTGGAAAACCGAGCGTAATTAAATCACACTAATTTCCCCTCCCCACGTTCTCTCGCGTCCTACACCCTTACGTCCTACACATTTCATTTATTCGTAGTTAAGTGTGATATCTCGGTGGATGTTGGGCCGTCACTGTTGTGATTAAAGCAAAGTCTCTGATACCATCTTAATCTGTCACGCCCCGGGAAACGATACACAAAAGCAAGCGTAAGGTGCGTACAATTTTTTTGTTTAAAATCTCCTTCCCCGGCGCGTGCCCAGACCCGCCGTATATACAGATTCACTCAAAAATCGGGCAGAGTCTCCTCTGTATATGCACAGCGTCGCGGCTATTACAACAGTCAAACACAAGCAATCATTTTCCATTTAATCACAACAGTTCGAAGTAGTACGGTGCATGAAGACTAAACAATACCCGTGGCCAGTCAAGTTGAAAGGATAAACTCACCGTTTTAAAAACAGGCCCACACGGCCTTAGGTTTCGAAAACAGTTTGGAAAACGGCATAAATCCACAGGGTTTGGAAAACGGGCCCACCCGACCCTAGATTTTTTAAAACGGTTTTCGAAGCCCTTTTTCTCTTGTTTTCTAGTTGGTTTGTTTAGAAAACGGCCAAACGGGAATAATAAAGGAAACAGTAGTGCATAACCAGAACGAAAGTAATCAACATCCACACGACCCCACAAGGGTATCGAGAACCACACAGTAACCTACAATACCAAATAAAATGCAGAGCAAGTAAAGAAAACGGCAGTCTAGGGCTCCCACAGCCCGTCTGCTCCCACCTCGGCCTCACCGTCGCCTACCTCTCACCCCTGGAGGTACCTATCACAGAGTGGGTAGTCAGCGACACTTTCATGTTAAAAATACTAAAGCAGTAAAGTAATACCAAGCCACATAAGTAAGACTAGCCGGGCAACCACTCTACTCATAAAGGTGACTCGCAGCCACCTGTACCCCCTGTAACACCTGTAACCCCGGTAACACCTGTAACACCTGACCTCGTCGGGCACCAATCCCGGCAGGTCGCACACCTGACCTCGTCGGGCACCAATCCCGACAGGTCGCACCGCTCACACCTTGGTGCCTCAAACCCCACGCCTACGGGGGCCCCACTACATCCCCTCGTGGGTAACACGGGTCGGAGACCGCCTTTCCGGAAAAGAGCACCCTTTGCGATGGCCAGACCCCGGGTGCGCGTGTCGCAACTCGAGCATAGTAACCAAGACACGGGGTAATACAGTAATCATAGAAACCGTCAGCGTTAGTACCGATTAACATTTAATTAACATCCCTTTCGGAATACTAACACTATACTAAACCTCGACCGAAAACCCCACCTTTTCATTGTCGCGCTCCTGACCGATGCTAGGTTCTCCCGCGTCTCGGGGCCCGCCCGGACCTACAAGAACCTGTCATACAGGAGTCAGTAATTCAAGACTCCGCAAGATTAGAGACTAGAACACCCGGCACCCCCCCCCTTGCGCACAAGCCGTACACGTACGCGCCCGGCCCGCGCAGCTGGGCGGCGTACCACCTGCGTGCGGCGCCGCCCGCTTGCGGCGCCACCCGTATGCGGCGCTGCCCGCATGTGGGTGCGCGCGGCGCCGCCCACATGCGGCGCTGCCCGCATGCAGGCGCGTGCAGCGCCGCACGCATGCGGCGCTGCCCGCATGCGGTGCCGCCCGCGTGCGGCGCCGCCCGCGTGCGGCGCCGCCCGCGTGCGGCGCCGCCCGCATGCGGCGCTGTCCGCATGCGGGGGCATGCGGCGCCGCCCGCATGCGGCGCCGCCCGCACGCGGTGCCGCCCGCACGCGGCGCCGCCCGCATGCGGTTCCGCCCGCACGCGGCGCCGCCCGCATGCGGTGCCCGCCCGCACCCGCATGCGGTGCCGCCCGCATGCGGCGCCGCCCGCACCCGCATGCGGCGCCGCCCCGCATGCGGCGCTGCCCGGCATACGGGGGCATGTGGCGCCGCCCGCATGCGGATGCACACGGCGCCGCCCTCATGCGGCGCCGCACGCATGCTGTGCTGCCCGCATGCGGCGCCGCCCGCATGCGGCACTGCCCGCATGCGGGGGCATGCGGCGCGCCCCCATGCGGATGCACGCGGCGCCGCCCTCATGCGGCGCCGCCCGCATGCGGATGCACGCGGCGCCGCCCTCATGCGGCGCCGCCCGCATGCGGTGCCGCCCGCATGCGGCGCCGCCCGCATGCGTGGCTCCGTGCGTGCCGGCTCCGGTGACGGTGCCGACTCCCCTCCTCCCTTTTACCTAAGAGAACCAAGAAAAGCCCAATCAAGTACCCTAAGCTATGCTCACCTTGGTTTCGTCGGCTAGGGTTGATCTAGGGGATGATCGTCTTGTTCTTGCGTGCCCGGTAACGAAGGGTATGCTGGTGATCTTCCCTCTCCTCACCCGCTCCGCCTTGCTTCTCCACTCGATCGGTTGGGAAACAGTAAGGTTCGGTTGGGAAACTGAAAGGTTTGGGGAAGTGGGTTCTCGTTGCGCTTGGGGTTGCGTACGTCTAAGTGAGGGGGGGTTAGGGGAGTTGTAACTGCCGTACCCCTGTCTCCCCACGACAGGAAAAAGGCGGGAGCGGTCAAGATGGCGGGAGCGGTTAGGATGGGGAATGGGAATGAACCCATTTCAACTCAAAAGCGGGTAATAAGTCGGGTGCGAACCAGGGTCCGGTCTGCCTGAAAAAACCGCGCTGACCACCTGAACCGCTAACCACCTTCCGGAATTTATTCCGGGAGATTCCGGCGTCGGAATTCAAAAACCGATTGCGCCGCCGTTCTCCGTTTCGCGAGCTTTATTAACTAAAAATACCCGCGAGCCCCGACGGTCTGTCCGGAAACAAGGAATTATTCGATCACCCTCCAGCCCCCCGAAACGAATTGCGAAATAAACGAAACCAAAAGTAGACCCAAAAACATTTTAAACCAGCGGCTACTACACACGGGCGCATGACACGTGGCGGCTTCGGATTCTTGGCTCACTGCCGGGCGCGGTCCACGATGTGCGCGGGGGGGGGGCGCCTCGGGATAGCGCGCGCACAGTGGCGCCAGGCGGGCGGTCGTCCGCACTCGAGTGGCGCCACGTGTCGCCTCGCGGTTGGGCGGCCGTACCTACCCCCGCTGACCGCGAGGGACACGCGGCGCATAGCGGGCCGCCGGATTTGCTGTCCCCTGTTTGGGGTGACGTGGCCGCCCCTGGGAGTTTCGGGCGCGTCGGACGGGAGGCGTACAATCGGGTTTCCGGGCGCAGTGCGCCCGAAAACCTGCGCCCGAAAACCCGGCCCCAACAGCATATGGGTTGGGCCTATAAATAGCTTTCCCTGTTCGTTCTTTTGGCTTTTTGGACCCCAGTTTCGCAGAGCATTCTTCAGAGAAGTTTTCCCTCCCTCAGTGCACTACCCATTGGAGAACTTTGAGGTTTTTTGGAGGCACTCTTCCCGAGGTTCACCATTTTACGGCGCGGCGCGACGCTTGTTTCCCGGCGATCTTCTTCGCCCCTTCTCAGTGTTTGGACTCCTCCGACTCACCCCGACATCGGATTTCGTCGATTCTTGCGCCGTTGGACTCACGACAGGTAGGACTTCAACTCCTGTGTTTTGAGGTTCCTCGATTTCCGTGATGATCTTGGAGTTTTCTGAGCACCCATTTGACCCATTTTTCTTCGCGGACTTTTGGACAGCACCCCGGTGTTCTTGCCGTATCTTTTCGCTCAGACGTCGGATTGAGGCGATTCAAAAGGCAATCTTCATCTACTCTTTGCAAGGAGTCTCCTGGATTTTTCTCAGATTTTTCTGGATTTTGTACGAGGGTGAGAATCTCCTTTCTCTGTGGTTCTTTGTTACAGAAATTTGGTACAGTTTGGATTGGGGTGTACCCCTTGCCGGATTTTTATCTCAGCGTAGGAAAATCCGATTTGGGCGTGCAGGTACTCGTTTCGACGGGCTCATCGCAAGGATCGCGATAGTATTTTTCTTGGATTTTTCTGGGCATTATTCGCAGGTAAAAATTGGAGAATTCTGGACTGTGGAATTAGGGGACAGATTTTGGAAATTGAGAATGGATAGCTTATGTATTTTCCTTTGGGGTATTTTGTACAGATTGGTGGTGAGTTTTGGACTGATCTTGGACTTCGCTTTTGGGAACTTGGAATAGCGCTCGAGGTGGGTGATGTTGTGAACCTCCTACTTGTGAATGTCACTAGGCCTATTAGAATGCCTTGATCATGTGCTAATAATTGTAAATGTATCGAGCATGCTTGTATGAGATTAAGGTTCCTTTGTTGATATTTGCATTGTTAGCAGGCTACAGATTAGTAAGTGGTGTTTCCATGTTTAGATATGCCATTCAATTTGTTGGTAAGAATACTAAAGCCATATCATGTCATATGTTAAGGAAAGGTTTGGGCATGAGGTTAGAATGCATGTTATAAAAAGAGGTACTTGCTAGTAGATTGTGCATCTAAATTGTATCATATATCCTGCCACATGTACATCGGGAGTTCCAAACATTTAATGTTGCATATGTTAGAATAATTGAAATGATTTTATCAAATAAAGGACTTTGCATGCTTGAATGGTCATCTAGCTAGGCCACCTTTTTCTGCTACACAAACATATTGGAATTGACTTAGGAGAAACCATGCTTTTATTCGTTCTCCTGTCGTCGAGTCTTAGGGGATTGTGTAGTCAGATGTTCAGAGTTGGGACAGTCGGGGATCGATGTTTGGGTGTTGCGGCGACCGCGGACTGTGGGCGGTTGACCAGATTATTATTATTATTATTACTTTTGCATCAGATTGGAGGTAGGGGATCGAGTTTCCCTGTAGTGGATGGGTTTTCCCACTTTGATCAGAGTCGTGACCCCGTCCTGCTATGTTATGATACTGATGATACTAGTGACAGTGATACTATGCTCGTGTGGGGTCGCTCCCCTCGATTGCCACTCGGGAGTAGGTTTCAGACCGAGTTGGGTGCCGGTCAGACCGTGTTGGGTTCCGGTCATTTGGACAGGGGAGATACTGAGTTGTGATGTTGACAGCAGAGCAGGCAGTACCAGTGTTTACTGGTGTTTTGATTTGGGTTGGTCTGTCAGTCTTTGACGTTCTGGTGCATGCTTTCAGCTATTCTTTAGTTAGGCATCTTAGAGGCATGTTAGTGGTAGCTCTTCATCAGTAGTGTATTTGTAGCTTACCACCTCTGTTTTCATTTTCGCCTCTGATAGTCCTAGTGGGCATATCTGAGTTTGAGGTCTACCCACTAGGGGAGGCTACTGTTTTATAGTAGTTCTCACCCCCCACTGCTTTCTCTTTTCTTTTCCCCTTGTTTTGCAGAGTCCTCTGCGGGAGTTGCGGGACCCTCTTCCCTGGATCGAGGTAAGAGGATCGCTGATTAGATAGCTGCTGCCCCGAGTTCGAGTTTTGTAGTTTTGATGTACCCCCAGTAAACTCAGACGGTTGTTTTTCCTTTTATTTTGGGTCTGGCTGCGGCCAGCTAGTTGTATTTATTTCGTGAGCTGGGAGAGACACTTGTATACTTGTGAGAGCTTATTGTACTTTTATTTCCTGCATTTGTCTGAGTTGTATTAGTTTTAGTTTAGCTCTGTTTTATGCTCCTTTATTATATATTTTATATCTGAGCAGGTTACCAGCGCTTCGTGTACGCGGAAAATTCCGTGTGCACGGCGGATCTGTGGACGGGCCCGGGTTCTAGTTTACACCCGGGGCGTGACATCTACCCTCTGGACGATGACTGGTAGGGAACTATCTCGCGACTCCCTTACCTCGATCAGAAGAAGCAGCAACAGGTGCGGCAGGAACTGGAGCAGAAGAAGAAGTCCCTGGGGAAAAACACCACGACGGGTGTGAGAACTACGTCCCAAGTAGTTCTCAGTGGGTGCCGCCTACAAGCCCGACGGTCTGCCCACTAAGTCTACTAGAGGCATAAAGTAACAATATAATACTGAAATGAAATGGCTGGAAAAGTAACTCTACCGCTACTATGCCTCTATCTAGATGCTCAAGAAAAAGGAACAGATGGAACATGATGCATCTACTAATACCCACAGTAAACTCACCAAATCTAAACTGACTGCCTCAAGGGTCCAGTCAAACCTGCGCCCACCTACTGCCGCACATCCTCAACAGGACGGGTCTACCGTAGGGTGTCCGTGACTGCCACTAACTGGCCCAGTCAGAGGGACAGCGTCGACAAGTCGCGATAGCAAGTAAAAGGCCCAACTCCGGAGTGGCTCTCGAGGGGAGCGACCCCACCGAGGAAAGTATCCGCGTATCTCTGTCGAGCTCAAATATGGCTCATGCAGGCTATAGTCCAAACCACGATCAACAAGATCGACCAACAACACCAACTCTCAACCACAGGCTGGAAAACCACACAGCTGGGGCCACCGTCCACCAGACGGCTCCCACAACAGAACACTAAACTCACAGGAAAGACCAACACCATAAAGGTTCGGAAACCCGATAGACCGGTGCTAAGAACCCTATCAAACAAGAACAGACTCTAGGCTCCGCCTATCGAAGTTCCCGATCCTCTTATAGTTCGGGAAAGCAAAACCTCGGCACGACACGCAGAAAACACCAACAGGGCCCGAAAGTCCCGGGAGACCTACACCTACAACCCTATCAAACAAGAACAGGTTCCAGGCTCGGCCCCCGTGGCTTTCGTCCCGACAAAGGAACGGCCCCTAGAACCCAGATCACTCGAATCCTTTCGAGTGGGGAGATTTACAAGAAAAAGGTGACATTTGTTATTGAAAATCATTTGATCTAGAAGAAATCCATATTTAATGATTTTAGTTCTCTTTAGAAAAACAGTTAGAAAAATAAGTGCTTTACCCAAGCCCCGAAGGGCTGATGCCTTTGTCCAAACAAACAAGAACAGACTCCAGCGGCCCTTCGATGCTTGGAAGAAAACATTGGTAGACTAAAAATCATGTGTATGTCGAAAAGGGTTCTGGGTTCTAGGTCCGGCTATCACTAGAAAACTACCGCCACTAACACAGTGGCGACAACCCAAATAGGGGAAAACCAGATCTCCCGGGTCCACCATTTACCCCAAACGGTTCCCGGTACAGACAAGCGAACCACTGCATCTACCAGACTCCACTCTGCTCCCAAGCACGAGTGCAAATGCATCCCACACTAAAGAAGTCCCGACCGCTCGGCCCACTACCCGGGCGAGGATAACACTAAGTCCAGGAATGAAACATAAAGTGTGGATGTCTAAACATAAATAACCCTAGCCCAAGTGAGGGTTTTCTACTGGTCTGGTTACAGATGCAACATATGACGGGGGTGCTAGGTCAGGTTCCAACATAACAAATATTTAACATGATAGTAGGAAGCAAGAGATCACAAGATCGACAGATAAAACAAGGAACAACAATTCCTACACTCTAGCATGCTACCCAAGTCCAATCACTATCATGCATGATTCTATATCAATAGAATTAGAGTACAGTCCATAGATTTTGAAAGCAAGCCACCTACCTGAAAACGCTAACAGTCCGGAGTCGTACAGCTGAGAAAACCAGGAAAAATAACAACTCTATGTCCAACAGGTCCAGCACAGTCCACAATCCCTCCTGGGTACAACATAAGGCTACAGTTATACTTTATTTCCAAAATCTGCCAAGAATTACAACACTGAAAATACAGCCGCAAAGATGCAATTATTTCACCTGCTAAATGTGCTCGAAAATTCCAAATAAAATATCCCTGCGATCCTCGTGTCGATAGCTTCGAAACAAGTACCTGCATGCTCAATTCCGAGCAACGTAGGCCAAGTTACAAATTCCACAGTATCGGTGCGCAAAATCCCAAAACCATCCAACTGTAAACTCTTGTACAGATAAAAGGAAAAGTGTATACCTTCGGGAAGGTCTCCAAAAATTCCAAGAAAAATCCACGATGATCCTCACGTGGAGTAGATGAAAAAAGTCTATAAGCACGTCTTGATCCGAGACTCGTGCGCGGAGATCTCCTCAAAAGAAGGTGCTGCCCTCACCAAAATCTCACAGCAAAAAGGGTCCCAATGAGCACTAGAAAACACCTCGAAAAACGCGAAATCTAAAAATGTTCAAGAAACCCAAAATCGTAGCCTCTCCTGTTACGAATCCTGCAGCGAAGAAATCACTCAAAAAGATGGTCGGAGTAGGTCGGGGTAGCTCGTACACCGAAGAGCGACGGAAGAAACACCGAAGAAAGAGCGTCGCGCCGCGCCAAGAAAATGAGAATCTCGAAAAGCGTGCCCCCAAAAATCCCCAAACTCAGCAGATGGAAGCTTCACGGAGTGAGGATCAACTTTGGTAAAGGGCTCTTGGCGGTTTGAAGCTCGGAAGTACCAAAAAGTTGAAGAAGAAGAGGGCTCGGGCTTTAAATAGGCCCCAAAAAAACAATTGAAGAAATCCCCAAAAGGTCCCAACTTTCGGGCGCACCCGAAGTTTCGGGCGCCCGAATCCGGGCGCAGAGGCGGGTTACTGTAGCCGCCCGGAAAAATTTGGTGCCGCCACGTCACCCGCACAGCAAACAGCTGTGCGGGGCGCGCCGGGAGTGGCCACGTGGCACTCCCGGTGACCGACAAGTGTCCCGCACAGCAAACAGCTGTGCGGGGCGCGTGTGGTGCCGCCGCGTGGCACCTACCCGGTCAAACCGGGTAGGTGGCGCCCGCCAGTGGCAGGGCGACACGTGGCCCTGCCACTGTCGCGGTCAAACGTGCGGGCAGGCGCCGCACTGGCCGCCTGCCACGCACGCGCCCCGAGGCGCCCGACCGCGACCCGGTGCACCGCGCCTCGTGAGCCCGCGAATGGCGTGACGACACGTGTCCTGTGCACCCGGTCCACGCACCCAATTCAGGTTCCGTGGACCGCGCCGCGTGCACCGACCAACCGGGGGATGCCACGTGTCCCCCCGCCCCGGTCCATGCACCGCCGTGCAAAATCTGTGGACGCGCCTCACGAGCCCGCCAATCAGGCGGCGCCACATGTCCAAGCGCCGGGTCCGTGCACCCAGCCGCTCCCCTCTGTAGACCGAGCGTTGGGACCGGCCCAATCACAAGCCGCCACGTGGCAGCCGGCGGTCCACGGCCCCTCCCATGCACCGAAATTCAGCGAAAACTTTCGGGGATCCTTTTTGGGCATCCGGACTCCAAATTTAACAAGCAAACAGCTGTTTTCAAGCGTTTTTCCGTGCTGAATCCAAATCCAACCTCTGATTGGCCCAAAACAAAACCGAAACTTTGGCAAATGCAGCCGAAGGCTAATCCGGCTGTAGATATCACACAGGGTCCATCTGTGGCATCCCTTTGATGCACTATGGACCAGATACACCAACACTAGGTGTTCTACTCCACGGTTCATGGGAGAAGCCACACGGGGATCAGGGTCACCACAACAGACGTGCCCACTAGGTCTACCAAAGGCAAAAGAAATGGGAAATAAAGGTGGTAGGCTATAAATAGAGTGCCGATAGAATAAGCTACCACTACTATGCCTCTAAATGCAGTGCCAAAAAGAGTAACTATATGAATGCATCAGTGAATGTGCCTGCCTGAATAAACCCAATCAATAGACCAGTAAAACTGGTACTGCCTGCTGTGCCTGCCATATCGGGTATGCTGGCCTACGCATAGCACCGATGGGAAGAAAGAGTCTCAAGGACTCAAAGCCTTCCTGTCGCGCACTCCGTAGTGGCACTCAAGGGGAGCGACCCACACGAGTAAAGTAGTGAGTCACAAGTAACATAATATAGCAGGACTGGATCACGAATCTGATCGAAGTGGGAAAAATGATCCACTAAAGAAAGCCCAATCCCCCCCAATCTGATGCAATAGTAACCACACGGTCAACCGCCCAAAGTCCGCGGTCGCCGCAATACCCTGCCATAAAGCCCAGCCTATCCCAAATCCCAGGAATCTGACTACACTATCCCAAACCCCCTGCTCGCACCCGAGGTACAAATACCCAGAGTCTAAAATGGAAAGGAGAAAAGTAGAAAACATGGTTTCTCCTAAGTCAATTCCCAGCATTATAGTGTAGCAGAAAAAAGTGGCCTATCTAGATGTCCATACAAGCATGCAAATGTCCTCATGATGATAAAAGAAATACAGGTATCGATGTTCTTACATTTATTAGAGCATGCTATTTCAGGATAATAATGATCGCATAAGAACACTATGTACTAATATAACATGCGTCAACCTATACAACATGCATATTACTCACAAGGTACTAATTGGCATTCCCTTTTAGCATGATATTACAATTTCTAATAACCAATTTCACATGAAGGCAAGTACTAACATAATGTCCTTGAACTCATACAAGCATGCCAATTTTATCCATAGGGTGCAATTAGCCTTTTAACACAAGGGTTACTCCAATATGCCTAGTGGGTAGTCAAAAATAAGAGGTTCACAACGATCACCCAACTCGAGCGCTAAATCCAAGTCCAAACACACCCTCGCCCGAGAAGTACAATGCTCGCCGCGATAACTGCAAAAGCGCCCAAAACGTGCCCGATTAAACACACAAATAAACACATAGCCGTTGTCCACAAACCAATCGAGAAAAAGCTCCATTTTCACCTACGAGATGAACTCCGAAAATTCCAAAAAAATCATCACTGCGATCGACACGACGACTAGATAGAAATCGAGTACTTACATGCTCTGTTTCGACACCTGTAGGCCGAGTTACAAAATAAACAACGCGGTAAGCACGAAATTCCCAAGAACAAATCCTGTCCAAAAATCCGCCCAGAAAAAGTGGGACTTTTACCTTTGGGGAAACCTCAAAAACATCCAGAAAAATCACGATGATGATCCCTGTGATGTGTAGATGCGAAACGAGTACTTGCACGCCTCAATCCGACGCTCGAGCGCGAAGAAATCGCAGAAAAACCTCGATGCTATCCAAAACTTCGTCGCAGAAAAAGGAGGTCACAAGATGGCCAAAAAACCCAGGAAAAACTCAAAAAGAGGGGGAGCTGAAAATATGAAAGTCGAAACCCTACCTGTCATGAAGACAACAGCGCAAGAATCGCCAAAAAATACTATCGGAGTAGCCCGAGAAAATCCGTACACCGAAACGCGACGGGAAGGGTCACCGGAGAAGGAACGTCGCGACGTGCCGATATGCTGTAGAACTCGATGCAGATGGCTCCCAAAATCCCAGAAATTCTCCAAGGGATGTTGCACAGGTAGGTGAAGAAGTTCATTGTAGAACTCTCTAAGAAAATCCGGCCAGAAAAGAGAGGAAACAGAGCTATTCGGGCCCTATTTATAAGCCTAGCCGAAGAAATCCAACAATTCCATCTGTGTCCCCGGTTTCGGGCGCTCGGCCCATTTTCGGGCGCCCAAAACCACTGACGAACGGCCCACGATGAGCGCCCGAAATCCCCTGGGATTGACACGTGTCCTGAACACGGGACAGCGTGTGCAAGCCCAGCGGATGACGGCCGCGTGTCCCGCGGGCGGTCAGCGGGGGTTGGTGGCGCCTGCGAATGGCAAGGCGCCACGCGTCCCCCGCGTGACTGTTCGCACGTGCGGGCAGGCGCCGTCTGACCGCCCTGCCACGCACGCGCCCTGAGGCGGCCCCCCATGCCTCCGTGCACCGCGCTCCAAGAGCCCGCCAATGACACCATGCCACGTGTCCCCCGCGCCGGGTCCATGCACCCGTGCGGGGTTCCGTGGACCGCGCAGCAAGCGCCGGCCAATCCGGATGCGCGACGTGTCCAGCGCCGGGTCCATGCACCAAGCCGCACCGCTATGTGGACCGAGCGCCATAAACCGGCCAATGACAGGCCGCCATGTGGCATTCTGGCGGATTACCCCCCCCCCCCCCCCATGCACCGAAATCCACTGTAAACTTCCGGGAGTCCGTTTTTGGGCATTCAGACTCTGAAAAATACAAGCAAATAGCCGTTTTCAAGCATTTTTCCACGGTGAATCCAAATCCACCCTCCATTTGGGCTAAATCCTTTTCTAAAGTTCGGCAAAAATAGCCGAACCCCAAACATGATCAAGAAACCTCACTGGGTCCATCCAAAACATCCCTTTGATGTATTATGGGCCCGACACACCAACAATAGGTGTTTCACACCGTGGATTCACGGGAAAATTGCATGGGGATCTGGACCACTACATCCTCCCCCACTAAGAAAAGTTTCATCCTCGAAATAAAAGTCATACCTCAAGCCGGGGCCTCGAACAGATAGGGGTAGGTGTCCATGTTCATCAACTCAAGCTCCCAGGTAGCCTCGCGCTCGCCGTGATTACTCCATAAGATCTTCACATAAGGGATGGCCCGACTGCATAATTCTCTGACCTCTCGATCCAGAATCCGCAATGGCCGCTCTTCGTATCCCAATTCCTCGCTGATCTCCAGTGTGGTGAAGTCGATGACGTGCGACGGGTCGAAGACATACCTCCTCAGAGTACAGACGTGGAACACATCATGTACACCGACAAGCCTTGGGGGAAGTGCAAGTCTGTAGGCAACTGGCCCGATACGCTCCAATACCTCGAAAGGTCCAATATAACCGGGGCTAAGCTTCCCACGAATGCCAAACCTCCTGATCCCCTTGGACAGGGAGACCTTCAGAAATACATGATCTCCAACCTGAAACTCTAGGACTCGTCGCCGTACATCTGCATAACTCCTCTGTCTATTTTAGGCGGTCTGAATATGCTGCCTGATCACTCTGACCTTCTCATCCGCCTCACGCACTACCTCTCAAAGCTAAGTCGGAGAACCACCTCCACAACTAAATCAGAAATACACAATCCATGATCTAGAATAATCTCATCGATCCCACAAGGAAGCTCAACTCACATGACACTAGAAACTCAACACACAATGCTCTAAAAAGAATCCACTCGCCCCCCAGGCACGAGGTCAAATGCACCCTGAATCTATGCCATACCTCTGGCGAACTCATCATGTAGAAATCACCTTTCAAAATACCGATTTTCCTTAAAACGGGTTTTCTCGATTTTTAAAACGATCCAGGTGCAATTATGATGTAAACAAAATATGAAATTTAGTGTCATATAATATCAGGAGTATGCGAAAAATAATCTGGGGTTCCAATAAATGTCTCAAAAAAATCCAGGCAACTATCAGATTTAACAGCTACGAAAATAATACGGTAAACATGATCAAATTGCATTCAGGAGCATTAAAGGGCATTCCATACATTTTGGAAGAAATTTCAACCCACTTGGAACGCTTTTCGCAGGCAAAACTGAAGTTGGGGAAGCGCCGAATCCTCAAACTGACGAAACTCCGAAAACTGCGCCGCGCGTGCGCACACTGCAGCGAACCACGGAAAAATCCCCGGAAGCTCAAATAATACTCTCCAGTCCTCCTCAAATCCTGCGCGCAATTAACTCACTCCGCAGTCTACAAACAGCATGTAATATCACAGTTTCATGTAACGTTTTACCCTCCTGCTAATAAAGTTTTAAGTTATGGGAAATTGAATTAACGAGTTTACTTAAGTTAATAATCTTGAGGTGCGGGTATTTTTCTGTGATAGAGCTCGAAAAATGGTGAACGATGGTGCGACCGGATCCGGATTCCGACTTACGGAGCCCTCAGAAAGGGGTTATTAGGATCGCGGTAGCCGAGGGGGTGCATCGAAAGCCGTGTAAGTAATTGTGCATGCTTTTCGAGGAGATAAGTGTCACGCCCCGGAGGTTCTAAAAGTGCGGAAAACGTATCCATTTTGTTTTTCTTGTATTTAAATGGACCTCGCCTCCGGCGCGTATCAAACCCGCCGCATATACAAATTCACTCCCCAAACGGGCGGAGTCTCCTTTGTATATGCACGGCGTTACCAACAAGACAAATACTTTAACCATTCCAACCATGACAGACAAAGAGGAGAGAATACAATAAATCATACCGTCACCGCTATCACATACAGACTATAGCATAAACCCATGGGTTTGAAAATTGGCGCCCACTCGACACCCAGTTTTTCCAAAACGTTTTCGCAAACTCTTTGAGCGGCCATTAACTTGAAAGGATAAATCCACGGGTTTTAAGCTCGGTGGCCACACGGCACCTGCTTTGAAAATACTTTTGAAACCAGGTTTGCATTTGAAAACAAGCCGCAATTACAGATCCTAACATTCACCAATTAAAGACAAGAAAATCCTCATTCCAACATCCATCAGAAACCACACAAATGAATCACAGTTTAACTAACCACAGTATAAGGAAATAACCAAAGAAAAGAAAAGAACGTATCGTTTACTAGCCCTCATGGCCAGGGTCCTCTAACTGATGCCTCACCGTCGTCCAGAATTCCACCCCTACTCGGACCTGTAACAGTGTGGGTTGTCAGTGACTGATAAAGTAGAAAACATGTAAGTAAAGGCAATAACAGAAAGGACACACCGAATCACCGGAGCATTTACTTTCCTCCCCCCCCCCCCCCCCCTCATGTATCGCTAAAACCCTGTCGAAAGTCACACTGGGCACCTACCCCAGCTTTCAGAATATTTTGGGCCCCAACCCCAATACCGTACTCATCTTCTTGGTGCCTCCAACCCCTCCACTGCCCAAGTAGCAGTCGCCTCTCCTTGAGGGGTCCCCACTAACCTCCCCTTGTGGGGTACATGGGTAAAAACAACTTACCATCTTTCCGGAAAAATACACCCTGTGCGGTGGCCAAACCGCCGGTGTGCGTGTAAGCAATATGAGTGTAAGAACAGTGTTGCGACCTCAGCCGCTTTAGTCAGAATAGTATAACGATCTTGCGACCGCAGCCGCTTTGATTAACATACTAAAAGGGATTCACATGCTATGGGATTAGTCAAATTACCAAACATATCTACTTTATCTAAACGAATATAAGGGAACGACTCTACACCGGTAATAACCAAAAGTACCCACCTCGATTATGCGAAATCTGCACTCCGGAGACCGAACCTTGCTCTCTGTCGACGCCCGGACCTAGTAGTCCCCAAAAGAGCTGCGGTCAGATCAGAAATATAACAGTAGATAAACCGAGTCCAAATACTCAAAAACACTAATGACAACTTGACCCGGCGGTGGTCCCCGCGCGCGACGAGCGACGCGGCCGCCCCCGCGGCGTTGCGGGGCATACGGCCTCACGGGCACCCGCCCTGCGCGGGCACCAGCCCCGCGCGACACCCTCCGCGACCGTGCGGCCTTTAGCCCCGCACGGCGCGAGCCACGGCCGCGCAGGCACCGGCCCTGCGCGGCACACGCCGTAGCCGCGCGGCGCCCGCCCGCGCGGCACTAGCCGCGGCCGTGCGGGCATGGGCCCCGCGCGGCTCGCGCCGCAGCCGCGTGGGCGCCCACCCGCACGGCACAAACAGTGGCCGCGCGGGCATGGGCCCCGTGCGGCATGCGCTGCAGCCGCGCGGGCGCCTACCCGCGCGGCACCAGCCGCGGCTGCGCGGGCATGGCCCCGTGCAGCGCGCGCCACAGCCGCGCGGGCGCCCGCCCGTGCGGCACCGGCTGCGGCCGCGCGGGCATGGGCCCTGCGCGGCGCACGCCAAGGCTGCGCGGGCGCCTGCCCGTGCGGGTATGTGCCCCGCGAGGCACGCGCCACAGCCGCGCGGGCGCCCGCCCGCGCGGTGCTTGCCGCGGCCGCCCGGGCACCGGCCCGCGCGGCGTTTGCCCTAGCCGCGGCCACGCGGGGACTTTGGTCCCACGTGGCGCTAGCCACGGCCGCGCGGGCACCGTCCCCGTGCGGCGCGTACCGCGGCCGCGGCGGCGACGCATAGGGTAGCAAACGGCTACTCCTAAGACTCCGCAAAAGACCGAAACAAAAAACCGAGCGAAACTACACGGAAATAAATCTCGCTTACCGCTAATCGTTGGAGACGGTGATCCGTTCACGCTTCCGGCTTCGGCACGTTCGTCGGGAGGGTATGGTCCTTCCGCCGTCTCCTTCTTTCTACCGTTTCCTTCCGATTAGGGTTTTCGCCTTTTTCCTTTTCTTTCACTAGTTCCTTCCTCTCGTTTCCTTCCGGTTAGGGTTTCGCATTTTTTTCTTTTCTTTTCCTTTCTTTCGGGAGAAGTCACAATTAAATCTTCAATGTACGATAAAATACCACATCGGGTATTTTTAAATCCTAATTAATTAATTCCTTAATTAATTAATTCCTCATATATAATCCTTCGGGATAGTTCTTTAAAGATAATTCCCTCTTTTCCTCGAAAAGCATGCAAAATCACTTACACGGATTTCGATGCACCCCCTAGCCATTGCGATCCTTTCCATCCTTTTCTGGGGGTTCCGTAAGTCGGCATCCGAATCCGATCGCACCGTCGTTCTCCGTTTTCCGAGCTCTATCGCAGAAAAATACCCACACCTCCAAATTATCCACTTAAGTAAACCCGTTACATTAATTACTTTAAACGGAAACTTTATTACCAGGAGGTATAAAGTGTTACAAAAATCTATGATATTACACCACTCACCCCTTAAAAGAAGTTTCGTCCTCGAAACTTAACCTCAACCCTCGCTAAATAACTCGGGGTAACACTCTCTCATTTTTGTTTCAAGTTCCCATGTCGCCTCGCGCTCCTCGTGGTTACTTCATTGCACCTTTACATAGGGGATCGTCCGGTTTCGATGTTTCTTTTCTTCCCTTGCCAAGATCCGCATCGGCGTTTCCTCGAAGCTCAAATCCTCCCGCAGTTCAACGGCCGAGGCGTCGAGGATGTGCGATGGGTCGGATAGGTATTTTCGGAGCATCGAAACATGGAATACGTTATGCACCCGTTCAACATTTGGCGGTAAGGCCAACCGGTAAGCCACCCAGCCCACGCGCTCCAAAATCTCGAATGGTCCCACATACCGTGGGCTTAGCTTTCCTCGTATGCCGAACCGTCTTGTCCCCTTTGACGGTGACACACGTAGCAACACATGGTCCCCTACCTCAAATTCCAATTCCCGTCGCCTTTGGTCCGCGTAACTTTTCTGCCGGCTCTGGGCGGTCAACAACCGCTGCCTGATAAGGCGCACCTTTGCTTCCGTTTCCTCTACGAGGTCTGGCCCCAAGAGCTTCCGCTCTCCTAAGTCATCCCAGCAAATAGGCGATCGTACGGGGCCATCTGAATACTAGCTTGATAGCTATTATTGTAGGCAAATTCCACGAGCGGTAGGTAACGCGACCATCCCTACCCCAGGTCTAGCACACAAGCTCGAAGCATATCTTCGAGAATCTGGATCACTCGTTCCGATTGCCCGTCCGTCTGCAGGTGAAATGCCGTGCTAAACTGCAGCTTGGTCCCCAGTGCCTGCTGCAGACTCCGCCAGAAGTTTGACGTGAAGCGTGTGTCCCTGTCCGAAGTTATGGATGACGGTATTCCATGCAACCTCACCACCTCATCGATATAGGTCTGCGCCAGCCGATCTCTGCTCCACGTCATGTGAATCGGTATAAAGTGGGCCGATTTCGTCAGACGGTCCACAATGATCCATATCGCGTCATGTCCCTGTTGCGATTGCGAAAAACCGGTTACAAAGTCCATGGTGATCCATTCCCACTTCCACTCCGGTATGGGTTCCCACTTCCACTCCGGTATGGGCAGTGGTTGTAGTTTTCCCGCCGGCCGATGATGCTCCGCTTTCACCTGTTGGCACACCAGACATCGTGCCACGAATTGAGTCACATCATTCTTTAACTTGGGCCACCAGAAGGTCTGCCTCAGGTCTCTGTACATTTTTGTACCTCCGGGATGCGCAGTATAGGGGGCATTATGCGCTTCTGCCATAATTTCTTTCCTCACTTCCGGCATATCGGGCACGCAGACTCGTCCCCGAAACCTCAACACATCGTCAGCGCCGATCTCAAAGTCCCCACCCGTTTCCGAGGATAGTCTGTCCCGTACTTGCTGTAGTTGCGTGTCTGCTGCTTGGCCTTCCGCGATCTTATCTATCAGTGTAGGCTTTATCACTAAGGACAACAATTTTGCAACTGCTCCTGCTGGCACTACCTCCAGCCACAGTTGCGAAAATTGTGCAATTAGCCGGTCCTGTTGGGTAAGGTCGCTCAGTGTCGTCTCCCCCGCCTGCCCCTTCCGGCTCAAGGCATCTGCCACCACGTTTGTGTCACGCCCCGGAGGTTCTAAAAGAGCGGAAAACGTATCCATTTTTTTTTTCTTAAATGAACCTCGCCTCCGGTGCGCACCAGACCCTCCACATACAAATTCACTCCCCAAACGGGCGGAGCCTCCTTTGTATATTCACGGCGTTCCGAGCATGACAAACACTTCAACCATGCAAACAATGAACGACAATGAGGAGAGACTATACTTAACCATATAATCTCATTTATCATATTGAAACTACACCATAAACCCATAGGTTTGAAAGTTGGTGTCCACTCGACACCCGGTTTTTCTAAACATTTTCGCAAACTCTTTTAAGCGGCCACATTACTTGAAAGGATAAATCCACGGGTTTTGAAATCAGTGCCCACGCGACACTTGGTTTGAAATTACATTTGAAACCATGTTTGTACTTGAAAACGAGCCGCAATCACACATCTTAACATTCACAGATAAGAGAAGAAAATCCTACTCAAAATCCTCATTCCAACATCCACAAGAAACCATGCACAAGTAATCACAGCTAGACTAACCAAATACAATAAAAGATAACCATGAAACAGTAAAGTTTAATAGCCTCAAGGGCTATGGTCCTCTAATCGTTGCCTCACCGTCGTCCCGGTTCCCACCCCTACTCGGACCTGTCACAGTGTGGGTAGTCAGTGACTGATAAAGTAGATATAAACAGTAAATGCAATAACTGGAAAGACAACCCGATACACCGGAGCTTTTACTTCCCCCTCATGTACCGCTAAATCCCTGTCACAAAACAAGCTAGGCACCAACCCCAGAATACCGAAACAAGCTGGGCTCCAACCCCAGAATACCGAACTCATCCTCTTGGTGCCTCCATCCCCTCCACTGCCCAAGTAGCAGTCGCCTCTCCATGAGGGGTCCCCACTAACCTCTCCTTGTGGGGTACATGGGTAAAACAACTTACTATCTTTCCAGAAAAATACACCCTGTACGGTGGCCAAACCGCCGGTGTGCGTGTAAGCAATATGAGTGTAAACATGTTGCGACCTCAGCCGCTTTGATAAGAATAATAGAACGAACTTGTGACCGCAGCCGCTTCAATTAATATAGTAAATGAGATTCACATGCTATGGGGTTAGTAAAATTACCAAAAACATCTACTTTATAAAACGAAATACTCGGGAACGACCCTGCAGCGAAATTAATCAAAGGTACCCACCTCACATTGCGTCGACCGAAACTCCGACGAGCGATCCGCGCCTTCGGACGACACCCGGACCAAAAAGAAAGGCCCCAAAGGGCATAACAGGTAAGATACATCTCACATATGGAAACATGACTCCGAAAGCGCAACCAAAAAGACTAAAGACACGCGATGGCGGCGGCGGCGACGACGGTGGCGACGAAACGGCCCCTCGTGCGGCACGCGCGCAGCGTGCGGTGCAGCCGCGCGAGCACCAGTCCCGCGCGGCGCAAGCGGCGGCCGCGGGGTACCAGTCCCATGCGGCGAAATCGACGCGCCAGCGCGGGCACCTCAGCCGCGCGGCACAAACGATGCGCCCGTGCGGGCTCCGGCCTCGCGCGGCGCGCGCGCGCACTGGCCACGCGGTCACCAGCGCCGCGCGGCGCGCACATTGGCCGCGCGGGCGCCAGCCGCGCGCGGCACCATGGCGCCGCCGCGCGGGCACCAGCCCCGCGCAGCGTGCGCGTGCGGCGCTGCAGTGCCGCCGCGTGGGCGCTTGCCCCGCTTGGCACGCGCGTTGGCCGCGCGGCACAGCAGTGCTGCCGTGCGGGCATTTGCCCCGCGCGGTGCACGCGTTGGCCGCGCGGCACAGCAGCGCCGCCGCGCGGGCGCTTGCCCTGCGCGGCGTGAGCGTTGGCCACGCGGCACAACAGCGCCGCCGCGCGGGCATTTGCCCCGTGCGGCGCGCGCGTTGGCCGCGCAGGAACCAGCCCCGCGCGGCAATGCCACGCCGCCGCGCGGGCACTAGCCCCACGTGGCGCGCGCGTTGGCCGCGCGGGCACTAGCCCGCCCGGCACAGCGGCGCCGCCGCGCAGGCACTAGCCCCGCGCGGCGCGCGCGTTGGCTGCGCGGGCACCTGCCCCGCGCGACACAGCGGTGCCGCTGCGCGGGCACTAGCCCCGCACGGCACAGCGGCGCCGCCGCGCGGGCACTTGCCTCGCGCGGCGCGTGCATTGGCCGCGCGGGCGCCAACCCCACGCGGCGCGAGCGGCTCGTCCGCACGGGCACTAGCCACGCGCGGCGCGCGCGTTCCGCGTGCTGTGCGGCCGCGGCGGCGATGCCCTAGGGTTTCCGCGGTGGCGGCGGCGGCAATAAATGCAACAAAAATGGTGAAAGACCCAAAACATTAAACCCAATAACGACGGAAACGTACGAACAATGGTACTAACCTCAATCCATCGGGAACGATGATCCGATCCTGTCCTTCGCGGTGCTGGGGATCCAGATCCGCTCCCTGTAGATGATGGCGCCTCGTTCCCCGGCCTCCCGGCACGTCGATCGGGGCGATCGGGTCTCTCCGCTTTCTCCTTTTTCCCTTCTTTTCTCTCTTTTCTCTCCAGTTGGGGTTTCCTTTTCCTTTTCTTTTTCTCTCTTCCCTTTCCGATTAGGGTTTCCTTTTCCTTTTCTTTTTCTCTCTTTTCTCTCCGGTTAGGGTTTCCTTTTCCTTTTCTTTTTCTCTCTTTTCTCTCCGGTTGGAGATAATTTGTACGTACATTAAACCCACATCCGGATATTAATAATTAATTAATAATTATTAAGTCGTAAGAGATAATTTCTTATCTCTTCGAAAAGCGTGCCCGATCTTTTGCACGGATTTCGATGCACACTACGGTTACCGCGATCCTCAAAACCCTATTCCGGAGAATCCATACGCCGGATTTCAATCTCTAATTAATTAATTATTTAATTAATCCTTGGAGATAATTCCTTAGAGATAATTCTTAAAGATAATTCCTTAAAGATAATTCCATTAAGATAATTCCCTAGAGACAATTCCTTAAAGATAATTTCTTAAAGATAATTCCTTTAAGATAATTTCCTAGAGATAATCCCTTATCTCCTCGAAAAGCGTGCACGATCACTTGCACGGATTTCGATGCACATTCCGGTTACCGCGATCCTAACAACCCCGTTCTGAGGGATCCGTAAGTCGGAATCCGGATCCGGTCGCACCGCTGTTCACCGTTTTTCGAGCTCTATCACAGAAAAATACCCGCACCTCAAGATTATCAACTTAAGTAAACCCGGTACTTCAATTTCTCTAAACATAATCTTTATTAGCCGGAGGATAAAACGTTACAAAAAATATGTGATATTACAATTTGCCTTCCCAGGGTGGTAATGGATGGACAAATCGTAGTCCTTCAGTAGTTCCAACCACCGTCGTTGCCGTAAGTTCAATTCCTTTTGCGTAAACAAGTATTTGAGGCTCTGGTGGTCGGAATACACATTACAGTGCGCCCCGTAGAGGTAGTGCCTCCAGAGCTTTAACGCAAACACGACTGCCGCGAGCTCCAAGTCGTGTGTAGGATAGTTCTGCTCATAATCCTTGAGCTGTCTTGATGCATATGCTATGACTTTCCCCTGTTGCATCAATACGCTTCCCAGTCCGCTTCGAGATGCATCACAATAGATCTCGTAGTCCTCACCGGGCTATGGCAACGTGAGTACCGGTGCCCGCGTGAGTCTGTCCTTAAGCTCCTCGAAGCTCTTCTGGCATTGAGCCTGTAATGCCCCGGGATCGAATCTGCGACCCGGGCCCGCCAACAGATCCGCCGCCCATACGGAAAACCCCGTATAGACGAAGCGTCTAACCTGCAAAAGGAATGATACTATAGCTATACTAATATCAGAGCTGAAAAGTACACTACTGAAATAAAAATAATACAACCCAAGTCCTCACAAACGTACAAAGTCTCTCAACTATAAAAGAAAACGTACAAGTGAACCTCACTACAAAGGTCTCTCAAAATGTAACTCTCAAAATAGTAAGGGGGTACATCTACTCTCTGGACGACAACTGGTAGGGATCTATCTCGCGACTCCCTTACCTCGATCAGCCGGATCAGCAACAGGAGTAACAGGAACAAGAATAGAAGGCCCTGGGGAAATATACACCACGACGGGTGTGAGAACTACGTCCCACAGTAGTTCTCAGTGGGTGCCGCCAACAAGCCCGACGGTCTGCCCACTAAGTCTACTAGAGGCATAAAGTAACAAATGCAGTATTGAAAGGAAAGAGCTGGAAAAATAAACTCTACAGCTACTATGCCTCTATCTAGATGCTCAAAAATTGGAACAGATGGAAACATGATGCATCTACTAACACTGAAGTATAGTCGCCCAACCAACCTGACTGCCACAAAGGGTCCAGTCAAACCTGCGCCCACCTACTGCCGCACATCCTCAACAGGATGGGTCTACCGTAGGGTGTCCGTGAATGCCAAAGTTGGCCCAGCCAGAGGGACTGCGTCGACAAGTCGCGATAGCAAGTAACAGGCCCAACTCCGGAGTGGCACTCGAGGGGCGCGACCCCACTGAGCAAAGTATCCGCGCATCTCTGTCGAGCTCAAATGGCTCATGCAGGCTATAGTCCAAATCCATGATCAACAAGAACCACAGTAACTGAATACTCATAGCCGGGACCACCGTCAACCCAACGGCTCCCACATAGAAGCCATACTCACAGAAAGGACCGACACCATAAGGGTTCGAAAACCCCGATAAGTCGGCGCCTAGAACCCCAATCAAACAAGAACAGACTCCAGGCCCCGCCTATCAAGGTTCCCGACCTCCTTACAGTTCGGGAATGCAAAACCTTGGTACAACATGCGGAAGGCACCAACCAGGGTCCGAAAGTTCCGGGAGACCAACACCTACAACCCTATCAAACAAGAACAGGTTCCAGGCACAGCCCCCGTAGCTTTCGTCCCGAAGAGGAACGGCCCCTAGAACCCAGATCACCCAAACTCTCTCGGGTGAGGAAGTTGTAATAAAAAGATGACAGTTGTTACTGAAAACTATTTTAATCTGAGAAACCCAAATTAATATATTTTAGTTCTTTCAATAAAATCTGTTTAAATAAGTCTTATTTTCCAAACTCCGAAGGGCTATTACCTTCACCCAAATCAAACAAAAACAGGCTCCGGCGACCCCTCGAATTTTTGGAAGAAAACATTAGTTTACAGAAATCATGTGTGCCTGAAATCAGTCTGGGTCCTAGGTCGTACTAACACCGATATGCAACTGCCATGAACACAGTGGAGACAAATAAAACAAGGAAACAAGACATCTCGGGACTGCTGTTTACCCAAACGGCTCCCACCACAGATAAACGCCCAAGTACAACTACCAGACTCCACTCGGTCCCCGGCACGAGTGTAACATGCATCCCACACTAACCCAACTACTCAGCCCACTATCAAGGCGAGAAAAGCTCTATATCCAAGGAAAGGAATCCAAAGGGATGGGGACTAGAACATACAAGAGGATTGCCCATGTGAACATATTCCGACAGTCTGGCTAAATAAATACAATCATATGTCGGGGTGCTAGTCAAATCACATGACTCATATCAAAGATAACATCTATTCTAGTATGATCAAAGCTACACTACAAGAATTAGGGGGAAAGTCCGCAGACTTGGAGGAAAATCCAATAAACTCACAATCATGCATAATCCTACTAAAATAGAATTAATGTCCAGTCCATCGATTTTGAAGAAAAGGTCACCCACCTGTAACGCGCGTTAAACCAAGATCCAAATAAGCTGAAACTGCACGGGGATGAATCCTCAGATTCCCACGATTCCAACGGGCCTAAAAATACCCAAAAACTCCTCCTGGCTACAAAGATATAGCCCAAACATTACAAACAATGCAAAATTCCATGTGTACAGTTTTGCTGAAATTTCTGTCCAAAAGAAGCATTATTATCACCTTTGAGGTAAATTCCAAAAATTCCAATAAAAATACTACGGCGATCCTCGTGAAGCGTAGATGTCAATCGAGTCCTTAATCGTCGAATTCCGATGTCCGGTTGTGAAGATAAAAATCCGACAAGGCTCTGCTTTCCAGAAAAACTACCAGCAAAACAGGGGCTTAGAGATGCCTCGTAAACCGTGCCAAAAGTGTGAAACGAGGTGAAGCAATCAACACGGAAAATGAAGCCTTACCTCTTAGGATCGCGCTGCCGCAGAAATCGATCAAAAATTCCTCCTGGTTAGAGCACAGGAATTTTCCGACTGAACTCCGACGATAACGGGCCTCCGATGAAAAAACGTCGCTCTGCGCTACGATGTCGAAGTCGTCAACGCCGCGGCCTCCAAAAATTCCGAGCCTCCGCCAAAAGATGCGCAACACGAGGATCTCCAACTTTACTAAAGGGTCCAAGGGTAAGAGGGTTCGGGAAAAGGGTGAAAAAGCCCAAGCAAGAGGGCCTATTTATAGGCCCACAAAGGAAAAGAAGTCAAAATGGTCAATTGGGCCCAAATCCGGGCGCCCGTACATTTCGGGCGGCTACAGTAACGGGCCGGCCCGTTACTGTGCGCGCCCGGAATTACGGGAGCGCGACACCTGTCCCTGGCGTCACTGTTCCGCACACCGCGCGCACGTGGGCGTCGTGAGCCCGCCAATCACGTGATGCCACGTGTCCCCCACGAGGTTCACGCGGTCCACGCCCCGGTCTACGCGCCGGGTCTTCCGGAATATGTCAGCCAATCAGGAGTCGCCACGTGTCACAGTCGCCGTCGCCTTCTTTGACGCCGCCGAACCAATGAGCTGCTGCCACGTGGCAAACCAACTTCTCGGTGCTCCCGGTGCACGCCTATTCTGTGGACCCCACGCCTGCCCGCTGTAAGACCTGGCTTTTCCGTTACCCTTTCCGTTACCCCTTTATTACGACTGTCCGACTGTGGGACAATTTTTTAGTGTTTTTCCGGAAAGTCCGTCGGGACTCGCGGACATTTTTAGGCGGAAGGGCTCGCGAAACGGAGAACGGGGACGCGATCGGTTTCGCATTCCGACTCCCGGTTCCCCCAGAATAAATTTTTGAAGTTCGGACCCCTTTAGGCGCCCCGGGATCCGTGCGATTGGACGACACGCTTCTCGAGACAATCTTAGCCGCCAATTGTTATTAGGGTTTCCTTAAAACCGGGGGCCGTAGGGTTTTTCTTTTCCCTCTTGGTTTTCTCTCTTGACGGCTAGGGTTTAAGGCGGCGCTTTTAAGAAAGAAAAAAGAGGAACCCAAATCGATATTTCCTCTCTTTTCAAGAAGCGGCGCAAACGAGACGAGAGATGGGGAGATGCCTCCCTGCGAGAGTGATCGAGCGAGGAACGGGCGACCCTCTTTCCTCCTTCTCCCCCACCGGCGAAAACAAGGTGAGCGGTTCGGGTCTCCCCGGTTATTGTTTCGATGTGAGATTTTCCTTTTGTGGTTGTCTTGGGCATTACTTGGTGTTGAACGGGAGGCCGCCGCCGCCGTCGTTGAACGGGAGGCCGCCGCCGCCGTTATCATGCCCCCGGGGTCGTCGCCGGAGTCGCACGGGAGCGGAAACGGAGTCGAAATCGCGCAACCGGAGCCGCGTGGGGGGCGAAATTAGGGTTTACTGTTCCCTTCCGTACGGCTTCAGGCCGCGCGGTCCACCAGGCCACCCGTGCACCCGCCGCACGCCCGCACGGCCAGGAGGGGCGGACCCGGCGCACGGGCGCGTGCACCAGCCCAGCCCAGGCTGCGCGGTGCACGCGCCAAGCGTGCACCCGGCGCTCGCCCCCGCAGCCCGGTAGTGAGGACCCGGCTCACGGGCGCGTGCACCAGCCCGGCCCAGGCCGCGCGGTGCATGCACCAGGCGTGCACCCGGCGCTGCCGCCTCGGCAGGGAGCGCGTGAGCCCGGTGCGCGCTCTGTCGTGCACCGGCCCGGCCCATTCCATTTGGTGCACGCCCCCGGGGTGAGCCCGGTTTACGCTGCCGCTTCCTCTGAGCCGTGAACCCGGTCCACGCCTGGACCCGTGCACCAGACTACAGCTCGGAAGCCCGGGAGCTCCGTTTTTGGCCCGAATCGCCCCGTTTTTGAGTGTTTTTGACTACGACGATGTTTTTAACAATACTTTTCCTACCTTAGTTTTCCGGGCGCAAGGTGGGGGGAACTTCTGACTGGAATTTTCCCGCACACCCTTTTCTTCGCGTTCTAGGTGGGTACCCCTTAGAACCTCTTTATGCACAGTTTCGTTGTTACTATGTTTATTTTGTTGAGGGGTTTGGTGGGTGATGTGGACCTCCGGATTTACGGCTGTCGCGGTAGAAGACCGGGCGGGCAGTTCGCCCTACCCAAACAAAGGTAGGGTAGTTCGGGACATACTAGCGTTGGGGACGGTGATCGACGTGACCTTTCAGAATATTAAAGTTCAACTTGTGGAATATTGTTAACTCCGGTAAGGGTTTGTGTTTTATTATCTTTATAGTATGGCGACTATGGGTCGCTGTAGGGACTCTTCCATTGTCTTGGTTTCCGGAGTTATGGGAAAAGGGGTAAGATCTTAGTAATTGCATGTTTACATTTGCTAACCCTGTTAAAGCTATTGAGTGGGTATTTGGTTGCCGAGGCAGGTGCTCGGTCTGGTTCGCCGAGGTTGGTGCTCGGATGAGGCTCGAGATTTTCTACACGCACAAAGATCTTAGTAATTGCATGTTTACATTTGCTAACCCTGTTAAAGCTATTGAGTGGGTATTTGGTTGCCGAGGCAGGTGCTCGGTCTGGTTCGCCGAGGTTGGTGCTCGGATGAGGCTCGAGATTTTCTACACGCACAAAGATCTTAGTAATTGCATGTTTACATTTGCTAACCCTGTTAAAGCTATTGTGTGGATATTTGGTTGCCGAGGCAGGTGCTCGGTCTGGTTTACCGAGGTTGGTGCTCGGATGAGGCTCGAGATCTACTACACGCACACCCGCGGTTTGGCCACCGCAAAGGGTGTGCTTTTCCGGAAAAGTGGTATGTTGACCCGTGTACCCCACGCGGCGGTGGCGTTAGGAATGGGGGCCCCCATGGGTGGGGGGTGTGAGCGGTGATGTCGAGGCAGGTGCTCGGCGGTGGGCATCGGGGAAGGTGCCCGATGTTGTTTTGATACAGGGTGTGGTTATGGTGGATGATGCATGGGAGGGATGGTTGCTCCGGTGTTTGTGGTTGCCGGGGGAGGTGCCCGGTTATGCTTGCACAAGGTTCTGCATTGTATTGTTTGCAAGAGGTTCTGCATTATATTGTTTGCACTGGGTGCTACATTGTTGATTGCTCTGGTTTTTATCGTGGTTTGCCTTTCTTTAGCCCGTATTGTTTTTAATACTGTTTCTGGTCACTGACTCCCCACTCCGTGACAGGTTCACCCAGTCCGTCCGGGGTCGAGCGCTAGGGCACCGGAGAGGCCGCAAGAGTGCTGTTCTGACTTTGATCGAACTTCAGACACAGTGACCCTTCTTTTCCCTTTATCTTTTATTACTCATGTAGTTAGTTGTGGTTTGCGATACCCCCGTGGGGTCGAAGTGGATGTTGCCCTTTTTCCTTTTTGAATAATTGAATGAATACTACGTTCTCTCTTACTTGGCCGTTTTGAACGATGAAAAACAAAGAAAACCGTTTGCGAAAACTACTTTTAAAACGTGGGTGTCGTGTGGGCACCGAGCTTTATAAACCTTGTGGGATTTATGTGTTTGCGAACTGTTTTCACAAACGAGGGCATCGTGTGGATGCCGCTTTCAAAACCTTGTGATTATTTATCCTTTCAAAACACCGGCCTCTATGCTCTAAGTGAATGCTAGAATGTCATGTGAATTGTTTGGTTGTATGTGTACGAGACCCCAACTGATGTGGTTAGAGATTGTATGTACTACGCCTTGTGAGACACTTTGTAGTTGAGACGCCGTGCATGTACAAAGGAGACTCTGCGCGTTTGCAGAGTGAATTTGTGTATGCGGCGGGTCTGGACACGCGCCGGGGAGTATTGTTTTACAAAAAAAAAATATATGGCTAAATCAGGGGCATCGGTGGCTCCTCTTCCGCGCGATTCGAACCCCCGGGGCGTGACAGATTAAGATGGTATCAGAGCGGTAAACTTTAACCACAACAGTCGGGGCCCAACATCCACGGGGCGCAATACACTAACTACTGATTAATAAAGTGAACTGGGGGATTTAATTTTAGTACGTCTGTAGGTCGTGGTGCTAGACCCGATAGGTCTAGGGTTGACTTGGTTTCTTTGTATGTAGCGATTAATGGCCCGAAAGGGGTTATCAGCGGAGAACGCAGGGGTAGAAAGTACGGTGCCAATAGCGGCGGAGTATCAGCTGCTCCGACAACAACTACAAGAGGTGGCCGGGCAGTTGGCAACCCTTATGGAACAAATGCGGCAGTGGGCGCAACAGTCGACATTACCATTGGAGGTCGCCCAGGCTTCTTTGCCCGGACCAACCGCACCAGTGACGAGACCGTCGGTGGCGGTCAGCGAGACTACGGTTGCCCCTTCTCCGACCTCGGTGACCGAGATACCGTCGGTTCATCCGACGACGACTTCAGCAGCACTAACACCAGCAACTTCGGGACTTATGCCGGGGGCCACTGTTGGAGCTCCCTTGGGAGAGACCGTGGTGACACCTATCCCCAGAATGACCGCCGTTACTGCGAGGGCACCGCCCTTCCATCTTGGACCACGTTCCGAGAAAAACTGTTTGAGGAATTTCTCTCCGACAGCATCAAACAGCAGATGGAAGATGACCGGAAGCACATCAAGAAAGGAAGTCAGACAGTTACGGGTTATCAACGGGCAAATTGTGAGGTTGACCAAATGTGTTCCCCCTGTTATAAGAGATGAATCTCACAAAGCCCGTCTTTTTGTGAATGGTTTACGAAGCGATATCTACAAGGTGGTGCAAACGGCGGATTTGCACACCTTCTAGGAGGTGGTCGATAGAGCCACCACAGTGGAGCACGAATTTGCGAGTTCACGAGCCCGACGGGAGAGCTCAGATTGCGGCGGGGATAAGAAGCGAGCTCGACCTTGTTTTGGAAAGGAGCATACCAAGAGGAGCCGGCCTCCTAAATACCTGAGATGGCAATAAGGAACCACGAATGCGCCGACGGGAGGACAATAGTCGGTGGACAAGTCTTGCATCAATTGCGGTGGAATACACCAAGTGACCGAATGTCCCCAGAAGCAAGACCACCGTTTTCGATGCGGCAAACCGGGGCGCCATTGTTTCAACTGCCCCTCGGAAACAGGGACATCACCCGTAGCAGCATCCCACCCCTCCCCCTCGCTTCATGTTTCTCCCTACCATAGATATTAGAAGAAATCCCATCGTAGAGATAAGTTCGGTCGGATCCTCCGGCTACCCCTCGAGGCAGGCGGCTGTACTCCTTCCTGCCCAGCGAGGGCGAGACGGGTTCTTAGTCTCTAAGGACTAATGAGGTTTCCGTTAAAAGTTAACGGCATCACGCTTGGGGCCGACAGTCGCGGCAATCTTTAAGTGGTAGTTGACTGCTTGAAGTTCCAAGTGCGTCTCCGGGAACCAGACTTACCGAAAAACAGCCTTACGAACTCGGAGTGGTCGACATGAGTTCACGGTCATACCGTTCAGACTCGTTAACGCACCAGCGGTATTCACAGGCATGATGAATAGGATACTCAAGCCCTCCTTAGACCAGCCGGTAATGGTCTTATAGTGGACGTTCCGATCTACTCTCACAACGGACAAGGGGTATGGGGAACACTCGCGAGTAATCCCCTAGACCCTCCAGGATCAGCAACCATATATGCCAAACTCATAAAGTGTGAGTTTTGGCTCCGTGAGGTGGACTTTTTGGGGCATACCGTTTCGACATCTGGAATTGCAGTGGATCCGAGGAGGATCGAGTCGGTGGCCAACTGGGCTCGGCCAACAACGGTGACGGAGATCCGAAGCTTCTTAGGACGGGCAGGCCATTACAGACGCTTCATGGGAGGCCACTTCCCTAAATCGACTAACCCAAAGTGGGTAGAGGTTCGTCTGGACAGCCCAGTGCCAAAGGAGTTTCAAAGAACTTAAAGACAGACGCACACAGGCGCCAGTGCTTCATACAGCCGAAGCCCGGAAAGGACTATAAGATCTAGTCTGACGAATCTCCAAGATGATCTTGGGAGACCCAACGACGGACACGTAACTACAACTGGTGCAAGACAGCATGTCCTCGGAGCAAGGCGGAATTTTTACGAGTGACTCAGGGATGTAATAAGGTTCCGGGGACGAATTCGTGTGCCCGATAAGCTAGAAACGAGGGAAGAAAATCTAGCCAAAGTATACAACACCTCCTATACCGCGCATTCCGGAGGTACAAAGAGGTGCAGGGATCTATGGCAGACCTTCTGGTGGCCCAAATCGAAAGAGCGATGTGGCACAAATTGTGGCGCAATTTTTGGTGTGCCAACAGGTGAAAGCGAGCATCAGCGACCGGCAGGGGAAAGCAGACGTTTCGGCTACGAGAGAGGTAGTAGCAAGGAAGACCTCGTACAAGAGAAATTTTGGCCACGACCCCAGAGGAACCCTTAGAAGTAATGCTTCGTACCCTCCTGCCCAATAAGGAGGTGAAGACTTAGTTGTTTTTTTTGTTGGCTATTTAGTTAAGGGTTAAATAGGTCCAACTTCCGGCCTTGTGACAATAGACCCGAGGCGTTGTAACAGTACGCCTTAGACGTCCAGGTGAGGTGAGACGGGCCAAGACCCGAGGCGTTGTAACAGTACGCCATAGACGTCCAAGTGGGTTGAGTCAGGACAAGATCGCTGGCGGTGGGACAGAACGCCTTAAGTAAATGAGTTGCGTATTGCTAATGGTTCGAGCTCTTGGGATTGTTGGTTGGCGTCAATGACCCGATATTCGGGATGTTGGAGCGCGTAGGCCCGGTGACATACGGTTGGCTTTACTGCCAAACCTCGATGCGGATCTTAGCACGAGAGGAGAAAAAGGTTGCGCAACCGGACGATCCCCCTATGGGAAGGCGCTGTGAAGCAACCAGGAAGAAGGTGAGGTAACTTAGGAAACAGAGTCAAGATGGGGGAGTGCTACCCGGACCTCTTCGCCGCAGGCGGGAGTTAAGTTTCGGGGACGAAACTTGTTTTTATTGGTGAGTGATGTAAGACCTGGCTTTTCCGTTACCCTTTCCGTTACCCCTTTCTTACGACTGTCCGACTGTGGGACAATTTTTTAGTGTTTTTTCCGGAAAGTCCGTCGGGACTCGCGGACATTTTTAGGCGGAAGGGCTCGCGAAACGGAGAACGGGGACGCGATCGGTTTTCGCATTCCGACTCCCGGTTCCCCCAGAATAAATTTTTAAAGTTCGGACCCCTCTAGGCGCCCCGGGATCCGTGCGATTGGATGACACGCTTCTCGAGACAATCTTAGCCGCCAATTGTTATTAGGGTTTCCTTAAACCGGGGGCCGTAGGGTTTTTCTTTTCCCTCTTGGTTTTCTCTCTTGACGGCTAGGGTTTAAGGCGGCGCTTTTAAGAAAGAAAAAAGAGGAACCCAAATCGATATTTCCTCTCTTTTCAAGAAGCGGCGCAAACGAGACGAGAGATGGGGAGATGCCTCCCTGCGAGAGTGATCGAGCGAGGAACGGGCGACCCTCTTTCCTCCTTCTCCCCCACCGGCGAAAACAAGGTGAGCGGTTCGGGTCTCCCCGGTTATTGTTTCGATGTGAGATTTTCCTTTTGTGGTTGTCTTGGGCATTACTTGGTGTTGAACGGGAGGCCGCCGCCGCCGTCGTTGAACGGGAGGCCGCCGCCGCCGTTATCATGCCCCCGGGGTCGTCGCCGGAGTCGCACGGGAGCCGAAACGGAGTCGAAATCGCGCAACCGGAGCCGCGTGGGGGGCGAAATTAGGGTTTACTGTTCCCTTCGTACGGCTTCAGGCCGCGCGGTCCACCAGGCCACCCGTGCACCCGCCGCACGCCCGCACGGCCAGGAGGGGCGGACCCGGCGCACGGGCGCGTGCACCAGCCCAGCCCAGGCTGCGCGGTGCACGCGCCAAGCGTGCACCCGGCGCTCGCCCCCGCAGCCCGGTAGTGAGGACCCGGCTCACGGGCGCGTGCACCAGCCCGGCCCAGGCCGCGCGGTGCATGCACCAGGCGTGCACCCGGCGCTGCCGCCTCGGCAGGGAGCGCGTGAGCCCGGTGCGCGCTCTGTCGTCACCGGCCGGGCCCATTCCATTTGGTGCACGCCCCCGGGGTTAGCCCGGTTTACGCTGCCGCTTCCTCTGAGCCGTGAACCCGGTCCACGCCTGGACCCGTGCACCAGACTACAGCTCGGAAGCCCGGGAGCTTCGTTTTTGGCCCGAATCGCCCCGTTTTTGAGTGTTTTTGACTACGACGATGTTTTAACAATACTTTTCCTACCTTAGTTTTCCGGGCGCAAGGTGGGGGGAACTTCTGACTGGAATTTTCCCGCACACCCTTTTCTTCGCGTTCTAGGTGGGTACCCCTTAGAACCTCTTTATGCACAGTTTCGTTGTTATATGTTTATTTTGTTGAGGGGTTTGGTGGGTGATGTGGACCTCCGGATTTACGGCTGTCGCGGTAGAAGACCGGGCGGGCAGTTCGCCCTACCCAAACAAAGGTAGGGTAGTTCGGGACATACTAGCGTTGGGGACGGTGATCGACGTGACCTTTCAGAATATTAAAGTTCAACTTGTGGAATATTGTTAACTCCGGTAAGGGTTTGTGTTTATTATCTTTATAGTATGGCGACTATGGGTCGCTGTAGGGACTCTTCCATTGTCTTGGTTTCCGGAGTTATGGGAAAAGGGGTAAGATCTTAGTAATTGCATGTTTACATTTGCTAACCCTGTTAAAGCTATTGAGTGGGTATTTGGTTGCCGAGGCAGGTGCTCGGTCTGGTTCGCCGAGGTTGGTGCTCGGATGAGGCTCGAGATTTTCTACACGCACAAAGATCTTAGTAATTGCATGTTTACATTTGCTAACCCTGTTAAAGCTATTGAGTGGGTATTTGCTTGCCGAGGCAGGTGCTCGGTCTGGTTCGCCGAGGTTGGTGCTCGGATGAGGCTCGAGATTTTCTACACGCACAAAGATCTTAGTAATTGCATGTTTACATTTGCTAACCCTGTTAAAGCTATTGTGTGGATATTTGGTTGCCGAGGCAGGTGCTCGGTCTTGTTTACCGAGGTTGGTGCTCGGATGAGGCTCGAGATTTACTACACGCACACCCGCGGTTTGGCCACCGCAAAGGGTGTGCTTTTCCGGAAAAGTGGTACGTTGACCTGTGTACCCCACGCGGCGGTGGCGTTAGGAATGGGGGGCCCCCATGGGTGGGGGGTGTGAGCGGGTGATGTCGAGGCAGGTGCTCGGCGGCCGAGGCAGGTGCTCGGCGGTGGGCATCGGGGAAGGTGCCTGATGTTGTTTTGATACAGGGTGTGGTTATGGTGGATGATGCATGGGAGGGATGGTTGCTCCGGTGTTTGTGGTTGCCGGGGGAGGTGCCCGGTTATGCTTGCACAAGGTTCTGCATTGTATTGTTTGCAAGAGGTTCTGCATTATATTGTTTGCACTGGGTGCTACATTGTTGATTGCTCTGGTTTTTATCGTGGTTTGCCTTTCTTTAGCCCGTATTGTTTTTAATACTGTTTCTGGTCACTGACTCCCCACTCCGTGACAGGTTCACCCAGTCCGTCCGGGGTCGAGCGCTAGGGCACCGGAGAGGCCGCAAGAGTGCTGTTCTGACTTTGATCGAACTTCAGACACAGTGACCCTTCTTTTCCCTTTATCTTTTATTACTCATGTAGTTAGTTGTGGTTTGCGATACCCCCGTGGGGTCGAAGTGGATGTTGCCCTTTTTCCTTTTTGAATAATTGAATGAATACTACGTTCTCTCTTACTTGGCCGTTTTGAACGATGAAAAACAAAGAAAACCGTTTGCGAAAACTACTTTTAAAACGTGGGTGTCGTGTGGGCACCGAGCTTTATAAACCTTGTGGGATTTATGTGTTTGCGAACTGTTTTCACAAACGAGGGCATCGTGTGGATGCCGCTTTCAAAACCTTGTGATTATTTATCCTTTCAAAACACCGGCCTCTATGCTCTAAGTGAATGCTAGAATGTCATGTGAATTGTTTGGTTGTATGTGTACGAGACCCCAACTGATGTGGTTAGAGATTGTATGTACTACGCCTTGTGAGACACTTTGTAGTGAGACGCCGTGCATGTACAAAGGAGACTCTGCGCGTTGCAGAGTGAATTTGTGTATGCGGCGGGTCTGGACACGCGCCGGGGAGTATTGTTTTACAAAAA
>JAQNDB010002109.1:0-40090 GCA_029204045.2 Tillandsia leiboldiana | reverse complement strand
GGTCCCAGTTTTCCCCTGGTTTTTCCTCTCCCCTTTTCGGGGTGTGGAACACCTGTTTTGTGTGTGGGCCCCAACATGTCAAGTGGTATGTTGTTTGGAACCAGAGAGATTTGGGAGCAAGCCTGACCTTCGCTGCCTTTGCCGAATTTTAGGAGTGGAATATGCTAATCGGAGGCCGTATTTGAATTCAGCGCGGAAAAAACGCTTGAAAACGGCTATTTACTTATTTATTTTGGAGTCCGGATGCCCAAAAACGGACCCCCGAAGTTTTCTTCTGCGCAAATGGTGCATGGGAGCTGTGGGGACCGGCCACGGGGGACACGTGGCAGGCCCTTATTGGGCCGGCGCGCCACTCTCGGTCCACGGAATAGACCGCCGGTGCACGGGACCGGCGGGCCACGTGGCGGCACGCGTGTTGGCCCGGCGTGTGCGCTCGGCGCGCGGGGCAGGCCGGGCAGTGCGTGCGGGCGCGGTGCACGGTGGACCGGGGCGCGCCACGTGGCGGCCCCGGATTGGTCGGCTCATGTACGCGTGGCGCACAAGAGCTGCCGGGTGCGGCCGTACGCACGTGGGCGCACGTGGGCGCCGTGGGCGGGGCGGCGGTCGCCGACAGCCGTGTCGGGCGGGTGGGCCACGTGTCGCCGCACAATTGGCGGCGCGCCCACCGCGCCGCCAATCACGGGGGACACGTGGCGCTTCCCCGTTGAGCCCGCACGGCTGCCGCCTGTTTGGCGGACACGTGGCGGGCTGTGGGCCGGGTCGGACGGTCGGTTGGACGGGAAGGGATCCCGTGCGCGGGCGGGCTGGGCCGGGCCGCACTGTGCGCGCCCGGAAACCCCTGGGCCGGGCCGCACTGTAGCCGCCCGAAACGCTGGCCCGGGCTGCACTGTTCACAGAGGCCCGAAAGTGGGCCTGTGTACTGTAGCCGCCCGAATGTGGGGACACAGAGGTCATTTTCCCAAAAGATTTTTGGGCCTATAAAGTAGCCCTTCCCCTCCCTTCTTTTCTCTCTGTTTCCTGAGAGAAAGAGAGAGAATCTTAGAGAGGTCATTGAAGAGAAGTTGTTCCTCACTGATTTTTCTACCTCGTGGTGCGTTCCCAGATTTTCTGGAAGTTCGACAAGCGGCGATCCGGATTTTCAGTGTGCCTCGTTTTTTCCCCAATCTGGGCCCGTTATCGTCGCATTTCGGTCCGAGGAGTCCCCTGCGCAGTACGGGAGTCCTCTTTCGACGATTTCTTCGCCGGTGTGTTCCTAAGAGGTAGGGCTTTCGTTTTCCGTGTTGGTGGTTCTCTGGATTCCGAATCCTTGGCACGATTCCCGAGGTGTTTTGACCCCTCTTTTGCTGTTTGGGTTTTTGGGACAGCGGCGACTTCGACGATTATTTCTCAGCGTAGGAATATCAGATCGAGGCGATTCAAGAGTCGATTTTGGGCTACTTTTCGCGAAGAACGTAACCGTGATTTTTATGAGATTTTAGGAGCTCGAGACAGAGGTGAAATTCCTTGTTTTGCGTGCTGATTGTAAAAATAGCAATTATGTGTTTGGAACTTGTAGTTTTTACACCGTGTACACTTGTGTGATATTGTAGAATACTGTTTCAGCTGACGGTGTGCTTAGAGGACAACGGGTATTTTCTGGGTGTATTGTGCACGTTTTTCGAGGTGGGTGGTTGCTTTTCCCTCTTTGTTGACTTGCACACTAGGAATAGTAGAGTTTCCCAATTACAAATATGATAGTAACTTGTGGTATATGAAGCCAATTGCATTGGCCCCCCTAAATTAATTGATAGCTTCTATATGATCAATCTGGGACAATGAAGTTGGACAATTGCTATATCTTAAACTGCATGCAAATAAGTAATCCCATAATGTTTAAAAATGATTCTTTACAAGAAACCTTAGTCACTTTTCTAATACTTTTTAATGGAATAATTGTATGTTTAATTGGACATCTAGTTAGGCCACCATTTTACTGCAGCACTGTATTATGGGTTTTGACTTAGGAGAAAACATGTTTTATTGTTATTCTTCTCTATCGATGCATGACGATCGAGTCAGATCGGGAGCTTGAGTTAGTGTAGTTGGATCTCGAGTCTGGGACAGTTTAGACTCTTCTTGGGGATTGTGGGAGATAGTGGCAAACCGCGAATTTTGGGCGGTTGACCGGATGTTATTATCACATCAGATTGGGGATCAGGGTTGCATTAGTGGATGGAGTATTCCCACTTTGATCATGGTCAAGATCCAGTCCTGCTATTGTGAGACATCGGTTACAGAGATGATTGATACAGAGATACTTTACTTGTGTGGGTCGCTCCCCTCGAGTGCCACTCCGGAGTAGGCTTTTTGACCGTGATGGGTGCCGGTCAGTTGGTGAGTTGTGAGTGATGACAGAGCAGGCAGTGCCAGTATTTCCTGGCCCTCTGATTGGGTTTCTTTGGGCAGTCAGCTTTATAGTTGCATATATACAGTTATCTTTTGGCACTGCATTTAGAGGCATAGTAGTGGTAGTTCCTTTTCCAGCAGTCTTTATTTCTTACCACTGTTCTTCCTTTTGCCTCTTTATTCCTAGTGGGTGCGTCAGCATTAGAGGTTTTACCCGCTAGGGGAGGCTACTGGTTATCTAGTAGTTCTCACCCCCATTATTGTTTTCTGTCCTCCTTTCCCTTTGTTTTGCAGAGTCATCTGTGGGAGCTGCTGGGCCTTCAGCGGCAGGTCGAGGTAAGAGGATCACCGACTAGCTAGATCGTCTACCCCGAGTGAGAGACTAGCGAGGTTTTTATTGTACCCTTTTGTATCTCAGACTTCAGTAGTTTCCTTTGGATCTGGCTTTGGCCAGCTGGTTGTATATTTTTGGTGAGCTGGGAGTATATTGTACTTTTATTTCAGCTTGTAGCTTATTTCAGTCTGAGAGTACTTTTAGTTCTATTAGTTCAGCTCTGTTTATGCTCTTTTATTGTATATTATCTATTTGAGCAGGTTACCAGCGCTTCGTGTACATGGAAAATTCTGTGTGCACGGCGGATCTGTTGGCGGGCCCGGGTTCCGGTTTACACCCGGGGCGTGACAGATTAAGTTGGTATCAGAGCTTAGGGATAGGTCAGTTGGGACTTAGGAAACCCTAGGCTTTGGCAGACTCTAGGATGATAGGGCGCGAGAGGCGTGACACTTCGCGAAAGTCGTCGATTTATTTATTGGACTCTTCCAGTGAGTGAAGAGGGATCGACATACCCAATTTCTGGTGGACCGTTATGTTGGCTGCAGACAACATAAAGTCGCAGAAATTGGGGGATGTCTTTGACTTTCGCTAGATTGGGTCGTGTGGGGTTATGTTACTTATTCGTGATTTCTTGTGGCAGGATGCCTCCCCGACGTCGGATCCCTACTCGGGGTGTCCCGTTACCCCCTGATGAGCCAGAGCAGCCTACACCCCCCGAGCTTACTGAGTTGAGGGCCTTGGTGGCCCAATTGGCGGAGGGTCAGCGCCGCCAGGAGCAGAGGTTTGAGCAGCTCCTTGCCCAGAGAGAGGCACCATCCCCAGCTGTTCCTGAGGCCCTTGTGCCTCCTGTTGCACCTTTTGTGCCGTCAGCGCCATCTTCGAGTAGCGGGGCTCCTGGAGCTATTCAGCCTTTGACTGCGGAGGAGGAGCAGGATATCGCTAACAAACTCTCCAAGTTTGTTCAGCGGGGACCCCCTAGATTCTCAGGGCGGGATGCGCAGCCCTGGGCTGTTGGGAGATGGCTTTCTGCGATGGAGAAGCTTTTTCGGGACTTCTTCATCGACCCGAGGTATCGAGTGCACATGGCGGTGCACTGCTTGGATGGAGATGCTGATTTTTGGTGGCAGCGGGTAGAGCCCCTGGAGTTCCGTATTACTCGGCAGCTGCCTTGGGAGGAGTTCCGACGGATGGTGCTGGACACCTATTTTTCGACCAGTGTGAAGAAGAAGTTGGAGGACGACTTGAAGAACCTGCAGCAGGGCGATCGATCGGCTCATGCCTATTTCCAGGAGTTCACGGAGTTGCTGAACTGTGTGCCCTTCGTCGCTCGTGACGGTCCGCACCAGGTTGAGTTGTTCGAGGGAGGCCTCCGTCCAGAGATTTACACACTGGTGCATGCTCAGAGATTTCAGACTCTGGAGGCAGCCGCAGAGCATGCACAGTGGGTAGAGAGAGGTGATCAGGTGGTGGCCAGACAGAGGGCCGCGGTCGCTCAGAGCTCCGATAGAAAGCGACCAGCCCAGGTCGAGGGGGGACAGGCCAGTACCTGGAGGCCGCCCCGACCGCCACCGCCTCAGTTCCCAGGCCGTGGGCGTTCGGAGCGGCGAGGGCCTAGTGGGTCCCAGAGGCCCCCACAGCAGCAGCAGCAGCAGCAGAGATCGCAGTCGTCGCAGCGCGGGTCTCAGCGGCAGCCACAGCGACAGCGACAGTCTCAGCAGCAGCAGTCCCGACAGTTACGGGCTCCCAGCAGTTGTATCTTCTGTGGAGGTCCGCACTTCCCCGGCACTTGCGACCAGCGGTGGGGTCGCTGCTACGGATGTGGACAGCCAGGGCACATTCGAGTTGCGTGCCCCTTTTCGACCTCAGCCGCTCCTTCTTCAGCATCTGCCCCAGCATCATCGCAGCAGCGGTCGACGGCTCAGCGGCCTTATGCTCTAGCGAGCAAGCCATCTTCTTCCCATCCCACCGATTATCGCCCTCCAGCTCAGAGTGGGCGAGTGTATGCTGCACAGGTAGAGGATTCTTCAGCAGCGGACCATGTGGTGGCAGGTATCACCTTACTCTCTGGCATTAGGACTCGTACCTTATTTGATACTGGAGCATCGCATTCTTTCATTAGTAGATCTTTTGCATCACTACATGGGTTAGAGGTAGGATTTTTGCCACGTGCACGAGAGGTTCAGATTCCCGATCACACTTTGCACGTGGAGGAGTGTTGTTGGTCCTGCCCGATGCAGATCGAGTCCTGGATTATGCCAGCAGACCTTTTGGTCTTGAGACAGCTGAGGGACTTTGATGTGATTCTTGGGATGGACTGGCTGGCTCGGTATTTCGTGACTATTGATTGTGCCGCGAGGACTGTCACTTTTAGAGAGCCAGGCCAGGAGATGTTTGTTTATCGGGGATGTCAGAGTGCTTTCTTTGCCTCTGTGGTTTCGACTTCCCGAGCGAGGCGGATGATTCATCGAGGATGTGTAGCCTTTTTGGCTAGTGTTGTTAAGGGGCCTACGGCGACACCGGGACTCGGGGATATTCCTATTGCCCGCGAGTTTCCGGATGTTTTTCCACCTGAGCTGACTAGTATGCCGCCAGACAGAGAGATTGAGTTTGTGATTGACGTAGTTCCAGGAACTGCGCCAATCTCTAAGGCTCCTTATCGGATGGCACCGGCTGAGCTGCGAGAGCTTAAAGCACAGCTGCAAGATCTGATGGATAAGGGCTTTATTAGACCAAGTGTGTCGCCTTGGGGAGCACCGGTGCTATTCGTGAAAAAGAAGGATGGGTCACTTCGGTTGTGTGTGGACTATAGGGAATTGAACAAAGTGACCATTAAGAACAAGTACCCTTTGCCGCGCATCGATGATCTCTTTGATCAGCTGCAAGGGTCTTGTGTATTTTCCAAAATTGATCTACAGTCTGGTTACCACCAACTGAAGGTGAAGGCCGAGGATATTCCTAAGACTGTTTTCAGATCACGGTACGGGCATTATGAGTTCACAGTTATGCCGTTTGGATTGACTAATGCCCCTGCCGCCTTTATGGACTTGATGAACAGGATATTTCGGCCATTTCTGGATCGCTTCGTGGTGGTGTTCATTGATGATATCCTTATTTACTCCCGAAGCGAGGCCGAGCACGAGGAGCACTTGAGGACTGTGCTACAACTTCTACGAGATAAGAAGTTGTATGCCAAGCTGTCAAAGTGCGAGTTTTGGCTTCGGGAGGTAGCTTTCTTGGGCCATGTGATTTTCGCCGCCGGTGTAGCAGTAGACCCGGCGAAGATTGAGGCAGTTCGAGATTGGTCCCGACCGACGACTGTATCTGAGGTGCGCAGCTTCATGGGGTTAGCTGGTTATTATCGTCGGTTTGTGGAAGGGTTTGCGAAGCTTTCCACACCCCTCACTCGGTTGACGCGTAAAGGAGTTAGGTTTATCTGGAGTGAGGACTGCCAGAGGAGCTTTGAGGAGCTAAAGGATAGATTGATGACCGCTCCTATCCTTTCCCTCCCTGTTATGGGGAAAGGATATGTGATCTACAGTGATGCATCGCACAGTGGACTTGGATGCGTGCTGATGCAGGAAGGGAGGGTAATTGCTTATGCATCGAGACAGCTTAAGGATTACGAGAAGAATTACCCTACCCATGACTTAGAACTTGCTGCCGTGGTGTTTGCACTGAAACTTTGGCGCCATTACCTATATGGGGAGCACTGTGAGATCTACACCGACCACAAGAGCCTAAAGTACCTGTTCACGCAGAAGGAACTGAATTTGAGGCAGCGCAGATGGTTAGAGTTACTGAAGGATTACGATGTGGATATCCTTTACCATCCAGGAAAGGCCAACGTGGTTGCAGATGCTTTGAGTAGGAGAGCGGTGCAGAGTTTGTCCATGTTGATTACAGATCAGGCGCCACTATTAGAGGAGTTGAGACGGCTCGAGATAGAGGTTGTATCCCCTGGGGTCTCTGCTAGACTGATGTCTTTGGTCGTGCAGCCCACTCTGCTGGAGAGGATCCGGGAGAAACAAAGCGAGGACCCCCGTTTGACCAAGATTCGAGATCAGATTCCGAGTGATCGATCAGGGGATTTTTCAGTTGATACTGCGGGAGTACTGAGGTACAGGGATCGAGCCTGTGTGCCAGTGGATGCTGAGATCAGAGAGCAGATATTGAGAGAGGCCCATTATACACCTTATACCCTTCATCCTGGGGGGACTAAGATGTATAAGGACCTCAAGGCACACTTCTGGTGGAATGGCATGAAAAGGGATATTGGGAGGTTTGTGTCTCAGTGTTTAACTTGTCAGCAGGTAAAAGCTGAGCATCGTGTGCCAGCTGGCAAGTTACAAAGTCTTCCAATTCCCGAGTGGAAGTGGGACCACATCACGATGGATTTTGTGGTCGGATTACCGAGGGCACAAGGAGGTGCAGATGCTATCTGGGTAGTGGTGGATCGACTTACCAAGTCAGCGCACTTTTTGCCTATACAGACTACTTGGCCACTCGAACGACTAGCCCAGTTATACTTGGATGAGATAGTGAGATTACATGGAGTGCCAGCTTCTATAGTATCAGATAGAGACCCGAGGTTTGCTTCGCGATTCTGGAGGAGTTTACAGACTACCTTGGGGACTCAGCTCAGATTCAGTACAGCCTTCCACCGACAGACTGATGGACAGTGAGAGCGGACGATTCAGATCCTTGAGGATATGCTGAGGGCTTGTGTCCTAGATTTCGGCGGTGGATGGATTCGACACTTATCCCTGGCTGAGTTTGCGTACAACAACAGCTTTCAAGCAAGCATTCAAATGGCTCCGTTTGAAGCGTTGTATGGACGCAAATGTCGATCACCGCTATATTGGAGTGATGTGGGGGAGAGAAGGACTCTGGGACCAGATTTGTTGCTAGAGGCAGAAGAGAAGGTCAGAGTGATCCGACAGCACCTTCAGGTCGCTCAGAGTCGACAGAGGAGCTATGCTGATGTTCGGCGACGAGACTTAGAGTTTCAGGTGGGAGATCATGTATTTCTGAAAGTCTCGCCGTCCAAAAGGATAAGGAGGTTTGGCATTCGCGGGAAACTCAGTCCCCGATACATTGGACCCTTTGAGGTATTGGAGCGTATCGGGCCAGTTGCTTACCGACTTGCACTTCCCCCGAGACTGGCTGGTGTCCACGATGTCTTTCATGTTTCCACTCTGAGGAGGTACGTCTTCGACCCGTCGCACGTCATCGACTTTGCACCACTCGAGGTCAGCGAGGATTTGAGATATGAGGAGCGCCCACTGCGGATTCTAGATCGGGAGATGAAAGAATTGCGCAATCGGACCATCCCCTATGTGAAGATCCTCTGGAGCAATCATGATGAGCGCGAGGCGACGTGGGAGCTCGAGTCAGCGATGATGGACGCCTACCCCTATCTGTTCGAGGCTCAGGATTGAGGTATGATTTACGTTTCGAGGACGAAACTTTTGTTAGTGGGGGAGGATGTAGTGTCCCCGTTTTCCCCTGTGTTTTTCCCCTGTTTCGGGGTGTGGAACACCTGTTAGTGGTGTGTGGGGCCCCAACATGTCAAAGTGATATGTTGTTTGGAACCAGAGAGGATTTGGGAGCAAGCCTGACCTTCGGCTGCCTTTGCCGAATTTTAGGAGTGGAATCAGGCTAATCGGATGCCGTATTTGAATTCAGCGCGGAAAAACGCTTGAAAACGGCTATTTACTTATTTATTTTGGAGTCCGGATGCCCAAAAACGGACCCCCGGAAGTTTTCTGCGCAAAATGGTGCAGGGGGAGCTGTGGACCGGCCGGGGGACACGTGGCAGGCCCTTATTGGGCCGGCGCGCCACTCTCGGTCCACGGAATAGACCGCCGGTGCACGGTGGACCGGCGGGCCACGTGGCGGCACGCGTTTGGCCCGGCGTAGTGCGCTCGGCGCGCGGGGCAGGCCGGGCAGATGCGGCGCGTGCGCGGTGCACGGTGGACCGGGGCGCGCCACGTGGCGGCCCCGGATTAGTCGGCTCATGTACGCATGGCGCACAAAGAGCTGCCCGGGTGCGGCCGTACGCACGTGGGCGCGCGTGGGCGGCGGCGGTCGCCGACAGCCGTGTCGGGCGGGTGGGCCACGTGTCGCCGCACAATTGGCGGGCGCGCCCACCGCGCCGCCAATCACGGGGGACACGTGGCGTTTCCCCGTTGAGCCCGCACGGCTGCCGCCTGTTTGGCGGACACGTGGCGGGCTGTGGGCCGGGTCGGACGGTCGGTTGGACGGGAAGGGATCCCGTGCGCGGGCGGGCTGGGCCGGGCCGCACTGTGCGCGCCCGGAAACCCCTGGGCCGGGCCGCACTGTAGCCGCCCGAAACGCGGGCCGGGCTGCACTGTTCACGCCCGAAAGTGGGCCTGGGTACTGTAGCCGCCCGAATGTGGGGACACAGAGGTCATTTTCCCAAAAGATTTTTTGGGCCTATAAATAGCCCTTCCCCTCCCTTCTTTTTCTCTGTTTTCTGAGAGAAAGAGAGAGAATCTGAGAGAGGTCATTAAAGAGAAGTTGTTCCTCACTGATTTTTCTACCTCGTGGTGCGTTCCCAGATTTTCTGGAAGTTCGACAGCGGCGATCCGGATTTTTCAGTGTGCCTCGTTTTTCCCCAATCTGGGCCCGTTATCGTCGCATTTCGGTCCGAGGAGTCCCCTGCGCAGTACGGGAGTCCTCTTTCGACGATTTCTTCGCCGGTGTGTTCCTAAGAGGTAGGGCTTCGTTTTCCGTGTTGGTGGTTTCTCTGGTTTCCGATTCCTTGGCATGATTCCCGAGGTGTTTTGACCCCTCTTTTGCTGTTTGGGTTTTTGGGACAGCGGCGACTTCGACGATTTATTTCTCAGCGTAGGAATATCAGATCAAGGCGATTCAAGAGTCAATTTTGGGCTATTTTCGCGAAGAACGCAACCGTGATTTTTATGAGATTTTAGGAGCTCTAGACAGAGGTGAAATTCCTCATTTTGCGTGCTGATTGTAAAAACAGCAATTATGTGTTTGGAACTTGTAGTTTTTACACCGTGTACACTTGTGTGATATTGTAGAATACTGTTTCAGCTGACGGTGTGCTTAGAGGACAACGGGTATTTTCTGGGTGTATTGTGCACGCTTTTCGAGGTGGGTGGTTGCTTTTCCCTCTTTGTTGACTTGCACACTAGGAATAGTAGAGTTTCCCAATTACAAATATGATAGTAACTTGTGGTATATGAGCCTATTGCATTGGCCCCCCTAAATTAATTGATAGCTTCTATATGATCAATCTGGGACAATGAAGTTGGACAATTGCTATATCTTAAACTGCATGCAAATAAGTAATCCCATAATGTTTTAAAATGATTCTTTACAAGAAACCTTAGTCACTTTTCTAATACTTTTTAATGGAATAATTGTATGTTTAATTGGACATCTAGTTAGGCCACCATTTTACTGCAGCACTGTATTATGGGTTTTGACTTAGGAGAAAACATGTTTTATTGTTATTCTTCTCTATCGATGCATGACGATCGAGTCAGATCGGGAGCTTGAGTTAGTGTAGTTGGATCTCGAGTCTGGGACAGTTTAGACTCTTCTTGGGGATTGTGGGAGATAGTGGCAAACCGCGAATTTTGGGCGGTTGACCGGATGTTATTATCACATCAGATTGGGGATCAGGGTTGCATTAGTGGATGGAGTATTCCCACTTTGATCATGGTCATGATCCAGTCCTGCTATTGTGAGACATCGGTTACAGAGATGATTGATACAGAGATACTTTACTCGTGTGGGTCGCTCCCCTCGAGTGCCACTCCGGAGTAGGCTTTTTGACCGTGATGGGTGCCGGTCAGTTGGTGAGTTGTGAGTGATGACAGAGCAGGCAGTGCCAGTATTTCCTGGCCCTCTGATTGGGTTTCTTTGGGCAGTCAGCTTTATAGTTGCATATATACAGTTATCTTTTGGCACTGCATTTAGAGGCATAGTAGTGGTAGTTCCTTTTCCAGCAGTCTTTATTTCTTACCACTGTTCTTCCTTTTGCCTCTTTATTCCTAGTGGGTGCGTCAGCATTAGAGGTTTTACCCGCTAGGGGAGGCTACTGGTTTATCTAGTAGTTCTCACCCCCATTATTGTTTTCTGTCCTCCTTTCCCTTTGTTTTGCAGAGTCATCTGTGGGAGCTGCTGGGCCTTCAGCGGCAGGTCGAGGTAAGAGGATCGCCGACTAGCTAGATCGTCTACCCCGAGTGAGAGACTAGCGAGGTTTTTATTGTACCCTTTTTGTATCTCAGACTTCAGTAGTTTCCTTTTGGATCTGGCTTTGGCCAGCTGGTTGTATATTTTTGGTGAGCTGGGAGTATATTGTACTTTTATTTCAGCTTGTAGCTTATTTCAGTCTGAGAGTACTTTTAGTTCTATTAGTTCAGCTCTGTTTATGCTCTTTTATTGTATATTATCTATTTGAGCAGGTTACCAGTGCTTCGTGTACATGGAAAATTCTGTGTGCACGGCGGATCTGTTGGCGGGCCCGGGTTCCGGTTTACACCCGGGGCGTGACAGTACCTCTGGCCCTGATATAGTCCAGGGTATCCCTGCTGAGTGCGTGCCTCGGCGAGTTCCCGCTCCGCCTACATGGCCAAGTTAACCGCCTCATGAAGGGTGGGAAATCCTGCAGGTGGTATCCCACGAAAAGTGTCGTCCCTGGCGTCGTGCTGGAAGTGGTCTGTACCCTCAAATTCCCGTGTCAGTAAGCACAAGCGCTCAGTGAGGGTAAGCAGTTGTCCAGCCACATCGTGTAGCTGGTTGCGTAGTAAGCGGTTCGCTGCGGCTGCAGGGTCCATCCTGTCCATTTCACGTCGACGATTATTCACTAAGCCGGACTACTATCTGTGCACACAAAGAAATCGCGTCAATCCTAACGTTGCTGACCTAGTACCTTGACCTACGAACGCACCAAAATTAATCCCCTTTTTCCCTCGTACACTCACGATCTACTGCACCTACACCTTGGTTATCTCATGTTCAATTGCTTGTGGCGCTATGAACTGTGGTGTTAGTTGTATGCCCCAAAAGCCTATCAGGCTGATGCATTTTTTTATATGGGACATATTTGTACTTGATCTTTATTATTATTTGGGCATTTTATGCCATTCATGTTTAATATGTCCATGAATCATCCTTTGAATTAATGAGATGATAATGTATATTCTTAAGAGTTAAGAATTTGAGATACATATTATTGGTGATTAAGTCATAAATGCTCTCAATCGAAGGATCATCATGGGGACGATGATTGATCCGGCAAGATTGATGTATGTGCCGCTCTCTTTTAGGATGACGAGTCTCAAGTCATCAGTGTGGGGACACTGGAGCGAACGTGCAGGTGGTTGTTAGAGAACAAGGGCACTGAACGTGACCAATTACGAATAGTTACATGGATGTCTACTCATTCGTCAGTAACTGATTCGATGTTGTAGTGGTACAACTGATCCTTAGACCTGCGACACCACGGCCATTCAATATGAGGCTACTGTAGTTTGACTATGCAATAAACTCTGATCCTAGTCACGGGTCTTAGTAGTATATGTTGGCTGCAGTCGGTTCATATTAGGAATGGGTGTTTGTTTACAGGGGATCTATCGCTCTCGGTAGAGAGATAATTAATCCTATGCTATTTGTAAGGCAAAGCTCATAAATCCTCGGCCGGGGTAATATGGTTCATGGAAAGGTGTTTCCAAGAGTAACCATATGAGCTTATGTCCTATCAAATTTGTCATATAACGGGTGATGGGGTTTGACAAGTATTCCATGACCTACACTCAGTTGGGACTATGCGATAGAAGGATTGTATTGTACGGTAACTGCACCTAGAGGTTCAGTCCAGTATTCACTTCTGACTGGATTGCCACTATATGCTGCTAGGCGTCACTGGTGGATTGTGGGAACCAATAAGAATAATTATAGGCGAATAATTATTATATGAGGGAAGAATCAAAAGTGTTTGATCCATCAAAAAGAGTTTCGATGATGATGCCGATGGGGATCGCATCATATCTCACTACCAGACAGAATTGAACCTATTAGGTCACACACATAAGAAATCGCGCATGATCGATATTATGGAGATGATAAAGAAGTTTATAGAATGGATTAATTATAATCACAATACTAAAGTTTACTAATTTATTAGTAAAAGGACTAATTTGCAATTATTATAAATTAGAGGTATTTAAGTGCAAAAGTTGCATGGTGTATTTGCTAATCGTTAGTAAATATTTTGAGGACTTTTGTGTAAATGTTACACACGAATCGAATTAGGATTCGGATTCGATTCATATTGAAACTAACTTAAGGATAATGGATAATACAATCGGATTAGGATTCGATTAGGATTAGAATTAGGATTAGGGTTTTCTCATTATAAATATATGTCATATGTGACATATTTTGAAAGAGAGAAAAAAAGGGAATAAGAAAACCCTAGCCGCCTATCCTCTCCCTCTTCCTCAAGTCCTCCATAATTAATTCATCGTTCTCGATCTTCGGAAGATTGCTAGCACAATTAGAAGATTGATTCATCCTCCTTACATCGATGCAAAAGTTAATTCGTGATCGGATCGTGAATTAAGGCGATCGACTATTTCGATCAAGGGCGTGATTCCGTGTGGACGCGAGTAGAGGCCGAGCGCGTGCGCGGCTGGCAAGGACGAACAATTTTTTCCAACGATCGTCGGCATCGCGGTGATCTCGACCCGCGCAAGGTAAAAATTAAATCCTAAATGATAAGATCAATTAGATTACCTTTTTACGATCTAAAACAAAACATGAGGTGATCTTTGGTTTAAGAAAAATTTTAATAGCGTTTCTTTCTTCCGCTGCGCATATCCGTATATTTTCTTACATGTGGATGTTGGTCAATGACTACTGTGGTTAAAGTTGTTTTTCTCTGATACCATATAATATGTCACGCCCCGGAGGTTTAAGGATTTGCGGAAAATGTACATATATATTTTTTTTTCTTAACAACCCCTCCTGCCGGTGCGCGTCAGACCCGCCATATATACAAATTCACTCTTTAAACGGACAGAGTCTCCTTTGTATATGCACGGCGTCACATTTACAACATTATTCTTTAACCACACAGTCACATTGAATACATTGATGGAGAGTACTACTTTTATCCATAAACTTAAGGTTTCATTCACAACATCAAGATGAGATTGCGGATTTACGAACGTTGTCTAAATGACACCTAATTTCCCAAAGTAATTCCGTGAGTCTCATTTAGGCGGCTGCATCTTTTGAAAGGATAAATCCAGAGGTTTTCAAGATAGTGCCCACACGACACTTGGTTTTGGAAAGCATTTTCGAAACCCTTTTGTTTAGTGTAAAACATGCCGCATATAAATCCATAACAGTATATCAAATCCACAATGCCAAATAAACTATCAATCCAACATCCATAATGGTCCACAATCAAGCAAATGAAACTTAACAGTTAAACAAGAAAGGGAATGAGATAACCTAACAAAAAACAACGAAGTAAAGCCTCATATGGCTAATGTCCTCTAGACGCTGCCTCACCATCGTCCCGCCAACTACACCTAGTCTGACCTGTCACAGTGTGGGAAAGTCAGTGACAAATAAAGTAGATGATCAAAGCAATAAAGAGTATTGTTAAGACAAACCGAATACACCGGAACCTTTCGCTTTTCCCCTCATGAGTCACCATATCCCTTGATTTAATTACATGATACCTGTCGGAAGGTCTAAAGACCCCCTCGTGAACGATCACTTGGTTGCGTATTGCTTTTAACCCCTCCACGGTGCTAGTGCTGCACCTATAGCGAGCGCGAGGGGTCCCCACTCGACACCTTTACTTTCGTGGGGTACACGGGTCAACGTACCACAGTTCCGGAAAAGTACACCAAATCGGTGGCCAAACCGCCGGTGTGCGTGTAAGCATCTAAGAGCATAATAGCCGAAACCGGCGTGTAACAATCACCGCAGCACTCAGTCGCCAAAGTTAACAATGGAAGAATAGGAAATACTCATGCGATGGGTTTCAACAGTTAATACAATTCATCTACTTTATTAGGCTTGTTATTATATTTGTTATGATGATGACATTCAGCACTTATTGCGAGAGTACCCACCTTGTCGCGTGACAATCGGAATGTTACGGAATTTGAGTTGGCGTATTTCGTGAATTCGGTTAAGTCTTGAAGATTGAAGATAAAGAAGGTTGGATCATATAACTCAATCTCAAGAAAGAAGAATTCAAAAGGATCAGGTATGTTTAACTAATTATCTTTGGTGATCTGAATATTTCTTATAGTGTAGAAACACTTGGATGAATTTTTAATTGCATAAAAATCAAAAACTGGACATGGGACATGTTCAGGATCCGGATCAGACACTTCGATCCGGATCCCGTAGGGTGTTAGTTCATACGCAAATTCAATCCGGATCCAAGCCTCTTTTGATCCGGATCCCGAACACTGGTTTTTACCAAATATATGAACGATCCGGATCAAGCATTTCAATCCAGATCCCGAACATTGGTGTTTGGTGAATTGTATGAACGATCCGGATCAGGCACTTCGATCCGGATCCCGAACCTTTGTTTTTCAGGAAACTGTCTGTCTCGTTACTGCAATCCGGATCGCCGAAATCCGATCCGGATCGTCGTCCTGAAAAATTCCAGAAAAGGTTAGTTTTTTATTCTTATCCTCTTCCAACGGTTTCTAACTTATAAATAGACCCTATGATTCATCTTTTAGGGTATGGAAAAAATACGACCGAAATAGAAAAATCCACATATAGAGAAGAAAGGAAATACTAGATTTAATTCTATGTTTCTTCTTCTATGTTATTAATTTGATTCTAGGTTTTCCAAACTCAGATTTTGAGTAGAATCAAATTAATGAATACTTAGATGGTATTTCCGATCTATTTCTAATCTAAATATTCGGCGGATCATCACCACCCAAAAACAACGATTTCCCCAAAATCGGCGCGTGGACTCACGTGGCCTTGTGGATTCAAGGTGCTACCGCTCTCGTGGATTCGGAGCGAGGTACGTTCGTGGATTCGAGACGTGCTACTAGGTGAAGACCGTGGATTCGGTCGGAGGTCGTGGACTCGACGTTGGACGCCGTAGATTCGGCGTTGGACGCAGATCGTGGATTCGAGAAGCGTTGCGGAGCGAGCGGAGAAGATCAACTAGGAGCGTATAGAAAAAGGTTGAGTCGTCTGTGAGTACGGTATATCACCTTTGTACGTGTTATAATTCTAGTGGATTTCACCGTGTTATCAGTCCCGTGGTTTTTTACTCCGGTTTGGAGTTTTCCACGTAAAAATCTCTGCGTGTTATTTATTTTTTCCGCATTGGATTTTATATCGCAAAGATTTTTGAGTGTTTATTGTTTACACCTATTCACCCCCCTCTAGGTGTTTTTTTCCCTATTTAGATCCAATTATACATAACCCAACAAGTGGTATCAGAGCGGGAATAGGGTTGTAAACAATGGTTGAAGGTGGAAACATCAACAGACCTCCGTTCTTCGATGGAACAAATTATGCGTACTGGAAAGTATAGATGAAAGCCTTTTTAATTTCCATCGACGAACGGGTGTGGCAATCAATTGAATTATGATGGTCTAATCCAACTGAAATTATTGCTGATGTTCGCACCATCAAACCTAGGTCGAAATGGACCAAGGAAGAGATAGATTTTTCTTCTTACAATGGCAAAGGGATTAATGCTCTATTTAATGCTTTGTCTCAAACTGAGTTCTCTCGCGTCTCGGCATGTGAGACTGCGAAAGAAATCTGGGATGTTCTTCAAGTTACACATGAGGGAACTAACCTTGTGAAGATTCAAAAACTGCAAATGCTTACGAGCAAGTTTGACTCTATTTTCATGGCAGAAAATGAATCTTTCACAGACTATTACACACGATTGCAAGACATCGTAAACTCATGTGCTAACTTGGGAGAGAAGATTCTAGAATTTAAAGTTGTAAGAAAAATATTAAGAACTCTTCCTGAAAGATTTCGATCCAAGGTTACGGCCATTGAAACTATTAAACACCCGGACGAAATCCGTGTGGAAGAATTAGTTGGTTCATTACAAACATATGAAATGACATTTCCTACTAACTATTCTTCTGGAAAAGCATCTACTTCTAAGTCTTCAGGTTTTGCGTTGAAAACTACAAAAGAAGAAGACGCGGATTCATCCTCCTCACGCGATGACGAGAACCTGTCTATGGAGGAATTTGAGAAGCAACTTGCTCTCTTGACAAGAAGATTTCGCCGAAACTTTCGAAGGGGTAACTCAAGCAAAACTCCATCCTTCGTAGAGTCGAAGAAAGGCAAAGGTTCTTCAAGTTTCAAACCAAGAAAGCAAGAGGGTTTTTCTAAGGATAAGAAAAGCTCAAAAGGACAAGTCCAATGCTTCAAGTGCCGAGGGTACGACCATATCTCAACGGAGTGTCCCAATAAGAATCCGTCAAAGAAAAAAGCGATGCAAGCCGTCACTTGGGATGACACCTCATCGTCAAATGAGTCATCGTCAAGTGATGAAAAAGATAACGCAACGGCGTTCCACGCGTCCACATCTTCACCCTTCATGTGCTTAATGGCTAGTACATCCGAGTCATTGTCCAACTCCACTGTTGAAAAAAATTGCAACGGACGATGAATCGGATAATTCAGAAGGTGAAGACTTTGCTCTTGCCTACCATAAGCTTTTGAGGGATTCAAAGAAACTGGCAAAGCAAAACAAGAGTTTGAGAGGGAGATTGCAGGATCTCGAAGAAGAAGCAAAAAGGGCATCTTCTCTCTCAAACGCTCTTGAAGTGGAAAGGGATAATCTGATTAAAATAAATGTTTCCCTTCAAGAGTCCAATGAGCAATTCGAGAAGAATTATGTAGATATGGTGAACAAAGCGAATTACTTCTTGAAGCTCAACGGCGAGGCTCGACAGGAAAAATTGGAAATGACAGAGACCATTCTCCAACTCAAGGATGACTTACAGCGATTTTCATCAGGAAGGAGTAAGTTGGATAAGCTTCTTGGTCTTGGTCAATCAAACAAATTCGGCCTCGGATACAATCGAACTGAAGACATTTTTAGTTCGGTTGGGACAGTCTTTGTGCCCCAGTCGGTATCTCCTCCTCCGACACTGGAATTGATGACAAACAACGACAACAAACCTACTTCCCCCTCTTCGGAATCGTCAAGCACCAAGGTATGTTTTCGTTGTGGTATTGCAGGGCACATAAGGAGAAATTGCAAGATGGGAGCCAAACGCTCAACTCAAGCACTTCTTGCAACGACTAACAAAAGGGTGATTCCTCGGAAATCAAATGCAAATTATTCGAAGGAAAAGAGCCTCGGTAGTTCATCAAATAAGACGACGACGTCAAGGAAAAGCGATAGATCAAACAAGATGCTTTCACCAAAGGTATCAACTTCACAATCATTTCCGACATACACCAAAACTCGAAAGGTTTGGGTACGCAAAGGTGAAATCTTCCCTTGTCTTGTTACAAATATTTCCTTGCATGCATATGATAATTCGTCTTGGTATCTGGATAGTGGTTGTTCCCGTCACATGACCAGTGCCAAAAACTGCTTTCAAAATTTTGAGAAAATCTCCAGAGGACTTGTAGTTTTCGGAGATGGTCAGTCTTCCAAAATTGTTGGAAAAGGAACAGTAGCTATTCCAGATGGCCCGATTCTGAATAATGTGTTATTTGTTGATGGCCTTAAGACTAACCTCATAAGTATCAGTCAACTTTGTGACAATGGTTTTTCAGTTAATTTTTCATCTGTTGAATGCATTGTAACTGATAAGGACCATGCTTTCTTTTTAAAGGGGGTTAGATCTGAAAACAATTGTTATGTTGTTCCCAATAAAATTTCTGAAAATTGTAACTTAGCCTCTTTGAATAATGAAACACTTTGGCATGAAAGGCTAGGTCACATAAATTTTAAGGAACTTGCTAGAATTTCAAACAAAGACGTGGTCAAGGGGGTTCCAAAACTTTCACTTAATCAAAACATTGTGTGTCGTGGTTGTCAAAAGGGATAACAATCCAGGACTGCACACAAGAACTTGAACCACGTTGGTACTAATCGGCCCTTAGAATTATTGCATATGGATCTTATGGGGCCGACACGTCAACCATCCTTGGGAGGTAAATGGTATATTCTCTTATTGGTTGATGATTTCTCTAGATACTCATGGGTAGCATTTTTAAAAGAGAAAGCTGATACTTTTGATTCTTTTCACGAGATTTGCCTTAGTATTATGATTGAAAAGAATGAAAAGATCATTCGTGTTAGAAGTGATAGAGGTGGAGAATTCATAAATTCTAAACTCATTGATTTTTGCACTTCCAATGGCATTAAACATGAATTCTCAGCACCCTATACACCTCAACAGAATGGTGTAGTCGAGCGCAAAAACAGGGTTGTACAAGAGATGGCACGTGTTATGCTTCATAGCCGGAATTTACCGTTATATTTTTGGGCTGAAGCTGTGAACACTGCAATCTATGTTATTAATCGAGTTTATTTGCGCCCGGGAACTTTAAATATACCATATGAACTATGGTTTTGTAGAAAACCAAACATCAAATATTTTCGTATCTTTGGGAGTCGGTGTTACATTTTACGTGACCGCGAAAATCTTGGAAAATTTGGCTCTCGAAGTGACGAAGGGATTTTCATGGGTTATTCTACCAATAGTAGAGCATATCGGGTATTTAACTTGGAATCTAAAACGATTGTAGAATCCATAAATGTTAAAGTAGACGAAGCTTTCCACTTTGCATCTGATAAATCTACCCCTGATATCTCTCTTGATGATGATACTCCTGTAAATGCATCTTCTCATGATAATACTTCCAATATTAATGATGCATCTAATGGTTCTTCAAGTTTATCTGATGTGCAGGAATCATCTCATGTACCTCCGAGTACTCCATTACCTCAAACGTTACGCATCTCCAAGGATCATCCTGAATCAAACATTATTGGAGACCCACAATAAGGAGTCAGAACTCGGAGGCAGTTGGTTTGTGGATTCGCTTGTTACGTTTCCATGATCGAACCAAAGAACGCCGATGAAGCTCTTCAGGATGACTACTGGATTGAAGCAATGCAGGAAGAGCTCCATTAGTTTGAACGAAACAAAGTCTGGGAATTAACGACGCCTCCGAAGCAACACAATGTGATCGGTACTAAATGGATTTTCAAGAACAAGAAAAATGAGGATGGTACCATCATCAGGAACTAAGCACGTTTAGTTGCTCAAGGCTACTCTCAAATAGAAGGTATAGACTTTGATGAAACGTTCGCCCCTGTAGCTAGACTCGAGTCCATTCGTATCTTATTCGCTATTGCTTGTCACTTTAAAATAAAACTCTTTCAAATGGACGTTAAGAGCGCGTTTTTAAATGGGTTTTTAAATGAGGAAGTTTATGTGGCTCAACCGAAAGGTTTTGTAGACTGTAAACTACCTAACCATGTTTTTCGTTTGAAAAAGGCTCTTTACGGTTTAAAACAAGAACCGCGAGCGTGGTACGAAAGGTTGACAAAGCACCTTTTGGAGAAGGGCTATACTCATGGGCGAGCAGATCAGACTCTCTTTGTGAAGCATTATCAGGATAACTTCATTATTGCACAAATCTATGTCGATGACATTGTATTTGGAGCAACAAAGGATAATGATGCTTCTAAATTCGCAGAAACCATGGAAAGCGAATTTGAGATGTCTATGATGGGCGAACTGACATACCTTCTTGGATTGCAAGTGAAACAAAATGGTGAAGGGATCCATCTGTGTCAATCCAAGTATGCAAAGGAGTTGGTAAAGAAATTCGGATTAGAAGATTCTAAAGATTTTCCTACTCCTATGGGAACTAGCAATAAGGGATTAGGAAGTGAATCTCTTAGTGATAGTGTAGACGAGAAACTCTATCGAAGTATGATTGGAAGTCTACTCTACCTCACAGCTAGTCGCCCGGACATATCCTTTAGTGTTGGGATCTGCGCGAGATATCAGTCAGCACCAAAGGAGGATCACCTGAAAGCGGTGAAACGGATCATCCGGTACGTCAAAGGAACTGTAAACTTCGGAATTTGGTATCCTATGGGAACAAGTCTTGACATTATAGGATATTCAGATGCCGATTGGGCATGATCAGTGGATGATCGGAAAAGTACGAGTGGCGCATGTTTCTATCTTGGCCATTGTCTTGTTGCATGGCATAGTAAAAAGCAAAACTGCATTGCACTCTCGACTGCCGAAGCGGAATATATCTCAGCGGGTAGTTGTTCAACTCAACTCATTTGGATGAAAAGCGTGTTGAGCGACTTCCAGATTTCAGCAACTTTGGTAACTGTTTTATGTGACAACACTAGTGCTATAAACATTTCAAAAAACCCTGTGTTGCACTCAAGAACAAAACACATTGAACTTAGATATCATTTTCTTAGAGAGCTAGTTGAATAAAATATTCTTCAAATTTCCTACATTTCAACTGAAGATCAATTAGCTGACATTTTAACAAAACCTTTGGATCAAAAATGTTTTATTCATTTGCGTAAAGCAATTGGAATGCTTTCCTTGAAATAACCCTTTTTGAAACTCTTGTTTAGGTTAGGTTTTGTTTTTGTGTTTTTGTTCATCATCTATGCTTAGACATAGAACATAAATTGAGCATTAGTTTTATTGACTTTAACTGCATCCTTTTATATGTTTAGAAATTTATTATGCTTTAGATATCATAAAAATTCATTTGATGCAATGATCATTTATGTCAATTAAATCATCTTTGTTTTGATCAAAGTCAATTTCTCTCTCAATGATCTCTTGGTATAGTTTTTATCTTATTTGACTATTTAGTCGAGTATGAAATCGAGATCAATATTTGGTTGAATACTTTATATCTTAAATAATTGATAGCCAATTGAGGGGGAGTCAAAGAAAAAGTGTTATGCTCAAAAGATGTGGAAAGAGTTACATCCCAATGAGGAGTGTGAAAACTACCACCACATGGAGGAAAGAGCTACCACCTCGGTCGTCCGAGTACTGTGTGCAGCTACCACATATATACCAAGCAAGGTTTTTCAAGTTTGATTAAATAAAATGCATGTTGAAATACTTGACTCTGTCAAAATTTCAAGGTTGGTATAAGGTGGGAATTTTAATGAAAGATGCTCAAAGAGCCACTCTCTTCAATAAATTGACTAGATATATTATCTAACTTATCTGGGATTTCAGACATCTATTGATCTTGGTATTTCATTTTCTTTACCAAATTGATGATTTGATAAAGGCATTACTCATAAGATCAAGTTAGATGTAATTGAAGTTGTTCAACTTTAAGGGATTTAATTTTTATAAATCTTCATTTCGTTATTTGAATATTTTTGATAGATTTGGTATAATCTATTTCTTGTTGTATGAAACGATGATTTTCATTTAAAGTTGATACACAAAAGTGCTTACATACTTTTTCTGGATTTTATGGAATTTTTCTGAATTTTTCTGATGAAAAAGTTGGAGCCGATCCGGATTGGACAAGCCGATCCGGATCCCGAACGCAACTATTTTCTACGGGTAGCCGATCCGGATCGGATTCACGAACTGATCCGGATCACGGCTAGGGTTTTATATAGAACAAAAGGAGTTTGATTTCTTTTTACTTCAATCTTTTGTTCCAAAGTCTCCAGAGCTTCTCTCTCTAGAATTCATCCGTCTTGGAAGCTTACAAACTCAAGTTCTTCGATTCTAAGTAAGTTTTATTGATCAAAATCTCGGTTTTTCACAGTTTTTCATGTTCTTCCTCAAAACGTGATGAAATTTCTGTATCTTTTTCGTTTTGGATTAGTTTTTGATCAAATTTCTTTTGAAATAAGAACTCTGGGTAGATTAGTTTTGATTATATGTTAGGTATTCTCATGATAAACAGATTTTTGGCCTTCGATTTCAAAAAATTTGGTTTTTGGGCATATAATGGGAATTTTCGAAAATCATGTGATTGATCTATTTTTAAAATTCTTTTTGCAAAACTAATTTGATTCTTAGTCTCTCTACACGATAATGATTGTTTGGGTACAATCTTTCAATTTTTTGAAAATTGACAATTTTTCGTGTTTTTGAGTTGTTGCTCACAGGATTTCTTTTCACAAGTAATAGCAACAATGACGTTTTCATGGATCATCTTTCTGCTAGTTGCAATGGTACACACTCGAGCAACAAACAAACTGAAAAGAGCTAAGAAAACTTAACGGAAAGCTGAGTTTCTTCTTGTCAGCGATTCAGAGGCTGAAGCAGATAATCAAGAAGTTGATTGGGACAAATTGACGGATGATGAATCAATGCCTGTTCAACCTAAGCGAAAGACTTTCGACACATCAAAAGGAAAAGCACCTATGACTTCACCAACCATCTCGGTGAAAAGGAAACGACTAGCTCGACGCTTTGGTCAAGCACGAGATGTTGATATTAACACACCATTAGTTCCTGATTCTCCGCCTTGCTTGGAAGATGTGTTCATTAATGCTGACCGTCTTAGGGCATTTGAACGTCGAGAATGCATCGGAGAAAGACATGTAAATATTGGTGCCCTCCGAGATCACTCACCGGAGTTCGGGATGTTAATTGAACAAGCTAATCTTATCCAAGTTTGCAGATTCCCGGAATTACTTGGGTATTGTTTGCATCGTGTGAGAACTTTTTACTCAAATGCGAGACATCTTCAGGAAGATGAACACGGTTCGATGCAATTTTACACAAACATCCAAGGGATGAGACTCAAAATAACTCCGCAGTTGATCGGGGAAGTCCTAGATATGCCATCGAGTAAATCAGGAATTAACTATTTAACTGGCAAAAGCTTGACAAATGCTCTGTGGCAAACCGTTATAAAAGGAATTTGTTTGGACGGCACTGAATCGACAGATGGTAAAACTATTAAATCCAAACAACTCCGACTTGAATACCGGTTTCTCAATTTCATCACTTGTTATAACATTCTCCCGAACATGCAAACAAAGGTGGTGAGATGGGATCGCATGCTGTTTTTATACCTCCTAGGGCATCCATCTGAAGCAGTTGGTTTGAACATGAACATCCCATACATTATTTGGAACAGAATGTCTAGATATGTTGAGCACCCTCATCCTACCGAACGGCTTCCCTTCCCATTGATCATTATGAGGATTCTAAAGAAATTTCAAATCGATATCAGCTCAACATCGTACCAGCATTGTTTGGGGATGATAAATGAATCCACGATTGTTAAGTCCCTTCACACATTGCCTCATGTTACTCCAACTCCTTCCTCTGGAAAGAGACCTTGTGACGGCACTTCTGCCTCTCCATCACGACAAACACCCGGACCAGATGAAGAAGCATCAGTCACATCAATTTACAAGGAACAACAACGCTTATCCTTCGAGCAAGAACAGATTACGAAGAGCAAAAGAGAATTTCAGACGAACTTGAGCTCATCACGGCAGCTCATATTACCATAACTAAGAAGGTCAATTCAATGAACAAGCTGGTGAAAAATATGTTCTCTAAGATGGGCTGCACGAGCTCTGAAGACTCTGAATCTGATGATTGATTTCTTCTAACTCTTTTCTTTTGCAGGTTGTTAGTTTTCGTTCTTAAATTTCCTTTAATTTTTGTTTAGGTTTTGTTCTCAAACTTTTGGTTCTCGAACTTTTTAACTCTCCTTATTATTTTTGTAATCTTGGCTAACTTTGTGACAAAAAGGGGGAGAGAATATTAGACGAACAGAAACAATGAAACTATGATCAATGATCGATTGACCAGTTGTGAACCATGAAGGTAAGTATAACTTCAACTTTTGGGTTTTCGTTTGTGATTGCATGCATGCCTCGACTAACTTTTCGATTAACTATTTGGGCATGTAATATAACTAACAAGTTGATATTGACTAACAATTTTGTGACATTTGGATTTTGAATGCATAGAAGATATGTTGGTTTTTAACTATGATCCAATTACATATCTGAATGTATAAATGTCATGGTAAGTATAAATGAGTATAAACTTCATCTCTGTGTGTGGTTTTTGAATGACATAAAATTCTTGAGGTATCTAACGATTTCCTTTGTCAAGAATGATTTCATTTGCAGAGAGTACAGATGTCTAAGTCTAGAGTCTGTTTTAGGAGTTTAACTCATGTATCTATCTTTATTTGGATCTCGGTAGTGATCCGGCCCTTAGGGGTATTTTTTTGACTCACATGTAATTATTTAAGCCTTTAAGTGAAATAAAATTATTCAATTCTTAAGAGTTGGCCAGTGTGTGGTGCTGGTATTTTTCTGCGATAGAGCGCGGAAAATGATGGCCGACGGTGCGATCGGATCTGAAATCCGATGTCGGGACCTCCCGGAACGGAATTCTTAGTGATGCGGTGATTAGTCATGCATCGGAATCCGTGCAAAATATCTTGCACCCGTTAGAGATAAGGTGGGTTATCTCGTAGGGGATAATTAATTAATTAATTAATTATCCGATGACGGAAAATAGAATTTTCTTACGTACGAATTAAAGAGGAAATTAATTAAAGATATAATACGAGCTATATAAGGGATCCCGATTATCGGAAAGAAAAGAAAAGAAGAATAAAACCCTAACCGGTGAGGAGAGAAAGAAAGAGAAAAAGGAAAAGACGGAACCCTAGCCGGAAGAAAGGGAAAGGAGAAAAAGAAGGAGCCCGATCTTCCCGGACATCGAACCAAAGGCAAGAACGCGACCGGACAACCTTCCCGTCGATCTTCGGTTAGTAAAATAATTGTTATAAATTATTTGGGATTTTTCCGTCGTCCTTTTTGTTTGAGTTCTTGGGTTTCTCCGTCGTATCTATCACCGTCGCCGTCATCGTCGTCATGCTAGGGCACGGAACGGACGGCGGAGGCACGCGGTGCCGCTAGGGCATCGCGCGGAGGAGAATCGCGGACGGTCGATCGCCGCCGCAAGCGGCGATGGGACCGCGCGGGCACCGCGCGGGTCGTACCCGCGCGGGCGCCGCGCGGCCACCGCGCGGGCGGCACCCGCGCGGACCCGCAATCGCGCGGGCGCAGCGCCGGGCACCCACGCGGGCGCCGCGCGGGCAACCCCGCGCGCCGGCGCCGTGCGGGGCCGCACCCGCGCGGGCGCCGCGCGGCCGCCGCACGGGCAGGACCCGCGCGAGGCGCCGCGCCGCGTGGGCGCCGCCCGCGGAGACACGCCGCGCGGTTCCGAACCGCGCGGGGCTCCGGCGGACGGCGACGGCGGCGCGGGATTCCGGTTTTCGTCAACCCGGACGGTGTTGGACTTTTCCGTCGAAAAGAGTAAATTGGGTCTTTTGTTTTGGGATGTTAGTACACGTTTTTGACTATAATTATCCTTGCGGACTTTCTTTAGGTCCAGGTGCGCAGCGGGGGTGCGCGAAGGATTCAGGTGTTCCGATTTCTCTTCAACTAGGTGGTTACGGTTGCTATAGGTGCAACAAGTGCAGTAAGTGCATCTATCATCATTAAAATGCTCTTAATTTGTCTGACAAAGTAGATGGACAGTTTAACCTTTCGCATAATTGTATTTTATCTAACAATTGAAGCGGCTGCGGTCGCGGTGCTCACTACACGCCGATCTCGGCAAATCCGTTTTCGGATGCTGAACGTACACAGGCGGATTGGCCTCCGCATGGGTGTACTTTTCCGGAGAAGTGGTCTTTTTGACCCGTGTACCTCACAAAGGGGTGGGAGCCGTGAGGACCTCTTCGCGCCTGCTGAAAATAGCACACCAGCACCGTGAAGAGGTTAAAAGCATCAAAAAGGTGTTTGCGCACGAGGAGAGACTTTAGTCTCTCCGACAGGTACTCTGGGGTTGGTGCCCAACTTAATTGATAAATCTGGGGTTGGTGCCCAGCTTAATTATGTACAGGGTTTTTGCGAAAGGTTCCGGTGTAATCGGTTTGCTCCTTATTCCTTATTGATATTTAGACATCTACTTTGTTTGTCACTGACTTTACCCACTCCGTGACAGGTATTACTAGGTGCGTTAGCCGGGATGGCGGTGAGACAGCGTCGCGAGGACCGTAGTCAGGATACTTGGTTTTTATCTCGTTTTTATTGGGTTATGTATAATTGGATCTAAATAGGGGAAAAAATACCTAGAGGGGGGTGAATAGGTGTAAACAATAAACACTCAAAAATCTTTGCGATATAAAACCCAATGCGAAAAAATAAATAACACGCAGAGATTTTTACGTGGAAAACTCCAAACCGGAGTAAAAAACGACGGGACCGATAACACGGTGAAATCCACTAGAATTAAACACGTACAAGGTGATATACCGTACTCACAGACGACTCAACCTTTTCCATACGCTCCTAGTTGATCTTCTCCGCTCGCTCCACGACGCTTCTCGAATCCACGATCTGTGTCCAACGCCGAATCCACGGCGTCCAACGTCGAGTCCACGACGTCCGACCGAATCCACGGTCTTCACCCAGTAGCACGCTTCGAATCCACGAACGTACCTCGCTCTGAATCCATGAGAGCGGTTGCACCTTGAATCCACAAGGCCACGCGAGTCCACGCGCCGATTTGGGATAAATCGTTGTTTTTTGGGTGGTGATGATCCGCCGAATACTTAGAGTAGAAATAGATCGGAAATACCATCTAAGTATTTATTGATTTGATTCTACTCAAAATGTGAGTATGAAAACCTAGAATCAAATCAATCAATATAGATGAAGAAACATAAGATAGAATCTATGATTTCCTTTCTTCTCTATATGTGGATCTTAGGCCGTATATAGGATGGCGGCTTTTAGGATTAGCGGCTTGCCCTAGAAAAAAGAATCATAGGGTCTATTTATAGGTTAGAAACCCTTGGAAAAAGATAAGAATCAAAAACTATCCTTTTCTGGAATTTTACATGACGACGATCCGGATCGGAGTTCGGCGATCCGAATTGCAGTAGCGAGAAAAACAGTTTCCAGAAAAACCAAGGTTCGGGATCCGGATCGAAGTGCCTGATCCGGATCGTTCATACAGTTTCACCAAACACCAACGTTCGGGATCCGGATTGCAAAGCCTGATCCGGATCGTTCATAAATCATGGTAAAACCAGTGTTCGGGATCCGGATCAAAGGAGGCTACGATCCGGATTGAACTGGTGTATGAACGAACACCCTTCGGGATCCGGATTGAAAAGTCTGATCCGGATCCTGAACATGTCCCATGTCCAGTTTTTGATATTTATGCAATTACAAGTTCATCCAAGTGTTTCTACACTATAAGAAGTATTCGGATCACCAAAGATATTAAGTTAAACATACCTGATCCTTTTGAATTCTTCTTTCTTGAGATTGAGTTATATGATCCAACCTTCTTTACCTTCAATCTTCAAGACTTAACCGAATTCACGAAATACGCCAACTCAAATTCCGTAACAATCTCCCCCTTTGGCGGTTTCGTGACAAAACATAAATCCACTCAAGAAAATTGAAAAAGATATTTTTGTTGCTATCACCATACAACAAAAATTTACAATGGAGATCCAAAATAAAATACATGAGTTAAACTCCTAAAACAGACTCTAGACTTAGACATCTATACTCTCTGCAAAAGAAATCATTCTTGACGAAAGAAATCGTTAGATACCTCAAGAATTTTATATCATTCAAAAACCACATACAGAGATGAAGTTTATACTCATTTACTTACCATGACATTTATACATTCAGATATGTAATTTGATCATAGTTAAAAACCAACATATCTTCTATGCAATCAAAATCCAAATGTCATGTTAGTGAACATCAACTTGTTAGTTATATTACATGCCCAAATAGTTAGTCGAATAGTTAGTCGAGGCATGCATTCAAACTAAAATGAAAACCAAAAGTTGAAGTTCTACTTACCTTTCAAGTTGAGGTTATACTTACCTCTTTCACCTTTCAAGTTGAGGTTATACTCACCTCTTTCAAGTTGACCTTTAATGTTCACTAACATGACATTTGGATTTTGATTGCATAGAAGATATGTTGGTTTTTAACTATGATCAAATTACATATCTGAATGTATAAATGTCATGGTAAGTAAATGAGTATAAACTTCATCTCTGTATGTGGTTTTTGAATGATATAAAATTCTTGAGGTATCTCACGATTTCTTTCGTCAAGAATGATTTTTTTTGCAGAGAGTACAGATGTCTAAGTCTAGAGTCTGTTTTAGGAGTTTAACTCATGTATTTTATTTTGGATCTCCATTGTAAATTTTTGTTGTATGGTGATAGCAACAAAAATATCTTTTTGAATTTTCTTGAGTGGATTTATGTTTTGTCACGAAACCGCCAAAGGGGGAGATTGAGGTTATACTTACCTCTTTCACCTTTCAAGTTGAGGTTATACTCACCTCTTTCAAGTTGACCTTTATAGTTTCAAGTTTCTCACAAACATTGTTGTAGAGTATTAATCCCAAAGGATCTAAATAGGTACTATCAAACACCTAGAGGGGGGGTGAATAGGTGTAATACTTTAAAACTCAATCTCAGTGCAAAATAAAAACCAATGCGGAAAATAAAAACAGCACACCGAGATATACGTGGAAACTCCAATCCAGGAGAAAAACCACGGGACCAACACGCAATAACAATCCACTAAGAATAGAAGAATAACAAGGTGATTACCGACTCCACGGACTCAAACCCCTCCTTCAGCTTCTTCGGACCTTGCGCTGACCGGTTGGATATCCGCGCAATAACAATCCCTAAGAAAAGAAGAATAACAAGGTGATTACCGTCTCCACGGATTTAACCCCTCCTTCAATTTCTTGGACCTCGCGCTCCACCTTTTTGCTCGTCCACTGCTCACGTTCGAATCCACGAACGCACGCTTCGAATCCACGAAACGCCTTTAGCACACCGAATCCACGATGCCACGTCGAATCCACGACGCAAACTCAGTCGATAAGAATATTGACTTCGATGGTGATCCTTTGCTTAGATTATCAATGAAGAACCGTAGAAGAAATCTCTAAGCAAAGATTAGATCAATTCGACAAAAGATATGTTCTTGAAAGAACCATCGAATTGACCTAAAAGAGGCTATAAAGAAGAACGATGAAAACCTAGCCTCTAGGGTTGCTCTCAAGAGTTTTATAAAAAGATCGGCCGTAGCTCCCACGTTTTTGAGAAACCCTAAGTGTCTATTTATAGTTTAGAAACCTTTGGAAAGAGATAAGAATCAAAAACTTACCTTATCTGGAAATTTTCAGGACGGCGATCCGGATCGGATTTACTGCGATCCGGATCGTCGTAACGAGATTGACGATTCCAGAAATACCATGGTTCGGGATCCGGATTGCAAGGTCCGATCCGGATCGTTCATGCAATTCAGCAAAGTCCCATGTTCGGGATCCGGATCGGAATGGCCTAGGATCCGGATTGAAATTGCCAATGAACAAGTACCCTTCGGGATCCGGATTGCATCATCTGATCCGGATCCTGAACATGCCCCATGTCCAGTTTTTGATTTTTATGCAATTAAAAATTCTTCCAAGTGTTTCTACACTATAAGAAAGTATTCGGATCACCACAATTATTTAGTTAAACATACCTGATCCTCTTGAATACTTTCTTCTTGAGATTGATGTAACTGATCCACAATTCTTCAACTTCAATCTTCAAGATTCATGACACTGAGTGTCAACTTGAGCTCTTGTTGAATCTTCTCTAAGTCTTTGAATGCTGATTGACAATTTGATCCCTTTAAGACTCCGACTCAACTCACTGACTTGACTCACGAAATATGCCAATACCAAAATGCCGTAACAATCTCCCCCTTTGGCAATTTCGTGACAAAACCCAAAAATACATAAAAGCGCTCAAGTCACTCATCTTAAACCAAAAAATCGAAACTCAATGTCATCACCAAAACATTGATTTTCTTTGCGTGAAAGATCCAATAAATACAAAATTACATTTGAACCAAACAGTCCTAGAACATACTCTATGACTTAGGACTTGGAGTCTTAAAGTGATGTAATTCCTGCAAAACAAAACTCCAAATAAAATCAAACGTTAGTCGTTAGAAATTAAAGTCCTTCATTTGATTCGTCCTTTTGGTTCATTTGTTTTTCGGCTCTTTCAGTCCTTTCTTTATCTCCCCCTATCTTGAGCATCTCTAACATGTTTTCCATGTTCTCCATGTTCTTGAGCATCTATGTTCTCCCCCTTTGTGATACGATCATCATTTTCCGTTCTCCCCCATTTTTTCATTTTCGTTTGTACTCTCTTGATGATCTCATCTCCGATCATTTCTCTTCTCCCCCTTTTTGTCACAAATTGTCAAACAGTGAACATACTAGACAAAAGTAAATCACTAACAATATTAGTTCATAGAGAAAGAGAGATAAAAACTCAGTTCTGGTATATAACAAAAATGCAGATTCCGTACCTATACCAGAAAGCAAAAATCAAATAATTTCTTGAAACAAATCCAGATTTTAGAATCTTTTCAAATACCGATTTGTATTCCATCAAGAAATCAATTTAAGTGCTTTAAACAGTGAATTCACACAGATGTCATTCAATCCAATTAATTTCACAAAATTAAAAAGATTTACTCCAAAATCATGAAAAATAAAGGTAAAACATTATAAACCGTTTTTCATGTTATATTCATCAAACACAAGTCATCAAAAATAATCTTGAGATCCAAAGTCTATCAAGATGTAACGGATTTACAAAGATGACATACGGAGATTTCCAAACGACATCAATCTTGAATTCTACCCTTTCAAATTGAGATAAGCACTAAAATACCTAAGGGTGGCTCTTTGAGCATCTTTCAACTATCCCACCTTATACCAACCAGGAGATTGTTCAAAATATAAGAGTTTTGCATATAAATCTCCAAATGCTTCAACTAAAGATTTTCTCATAAAATACTATCAAGCATCCATAACATGTGGTAGCTTCACACACAAACCGGACGACCGGGGTGGCAGCTCTTTCCTACATGTGGTGGTAGTTTTCACACTCCTTTCGGATGTAACTCTTTCCACATCTTTTGCAAATCATTTCAATACCCTTGAAAGAATGCAATCTCTTACGTGAAAGAATTAAATCCCAAATTTTAGTCTATCGGTTGTCTCACGTTTATCACAATGAATTCACACAACCGAGATAGATTAAGCATCTAAAGATCACACATGATTTCTAAAATTTGATGCTTATAAAATCAAAAACTCCTATAATGAAATATCTTCAAGATTATGATTAAGGAGTAAAGTTGATAATCCAAATAAAATTAATTTGGAGTGAATAAAAGTGAAGCCCTTTTTATTCAATGCACTTGTTCAGTAAAAACCCTTTTGTTCAAAAACAAAGTATAAAAACGAAGAGCATTGAGAAACATGTAATGCAAAGATTTAAGAAAAATATGAAAGGAAAACTAATCAAAGCATTACATACAGTCATAAGCTATTTAGAACTTAAGACAAGGAAAGATATCACCTTTCCGAATCCAAAATCGCTGGATTTTGGGTTGTCTTGATTCGTTGTGGCCGGGGGTTGTCCGCTTTGACTGTTGATCCACCTTAGGTCTTTGCCTTGCAATGATCCACTTGTATGATTGATGATGTGGCTCGGACCTTTGATGGATTGAGTGAACTCTTTTGACTTGATGTGTCTTTTGAGTCCGTTGAGTCCGCTCCGTAGATGAAGTTGCCGAAGGATTTTTCTTTCTCTTTTTCGGGCAATCCCTCACCAAATGTCCTTCAAGTCCACATAAGTGACAAGTTCTTCCTTTCAATTTCATTGTGGAACTTGAAGCATGCACAGTTTGGTCCTTTTTGAATCCCAAACCAACCTTACTTGTTTGACCTAAACCGGACATACACTCAAGTTTCTTGGAATCGGTTGAGATCCTTTGTATGTCGGATTTAAGTTGATGAACTTGTTTGGTCAATGCTTGGTTGGTGACATGAATCTCCTCAAACTGTTTTTCTAGAAAATCAATCTTGTCAATATGGGAATTAACGACCGTTTCCGATTGATTTATCTTTTCTTGGAGGATTTTATTATTATTCAATAAAAGCTCTCGTTCCTCCTCGAGATCATGAAGTTTGATCTTTAAAGCATGATTCTCGTCTTGATCTTCAAGTCGTTGCTTTCTCAACTTCTTAATATGTTTGGCCATCTTCTTAGATTCCGCAAGAAGTTGTTGATATGCCTCAACGAGTTCTTCCTCGTCCGACTCCCCCTCACTTGATGACTCTCCGCCGGTTGTTGATGTTTCATACAAAATCAAAGGAGTAGAGTCAGTGACTAAAGATGATAAACAATTATTAGAAGAGGGAAAATGAGAGGCATGAGAAGCAACGATTTTTTCCTCTTTACTTGAGGTTGATTCATTAGAAGTAGAATCATCCCAAGTTTTTGTTTGCAAAGCCCTCTTTTTATATGATTTCGGAGAAGGACAATCCGTTGAAAAATGGCCGTAGCCTTTGCATCGATAGCATTGGATTTCCCCTTCGAAATCATCTTTCTCTTTTTCTTTAGAGGGTTTTGCAAAGCTTTTGAGATTAGAGGATTTAGAACCCGATGATCCTTTAGAAGATTTCGTGGATGAAGATCCATCGGTTCGATTCTTCCAAAACTTCCGACGAAATTTCTTTACTATCCGCGCCAATTGTTCTTCAAAATCGGCAAAAGAGATTTCATCGTCGGAACTTGATTCGCTATCTTCTTCCTTTGTTGATTTGAATGCAATACCTGTAAGCTTAGAAGAAGACTTGGAAGAAACTTGATTAGTAGGAAAAGTCATTTCATAAGTTTGCAAAGCACCTACTAATTCCTCTATACTCATCTCATCCGTATGACTAACGGTTTCAATGGCGGTTACCTTTGCCCTAAACCGTTCCGGAAGAGTCCGAAGTATCTTTCTTACAATTTTCGACTCCGGGATCTTTTCTCCTAAATTAGCACATGTATTTATTACATCTTGAAGTCTAGTGTAATAATCTGTAAACAATTCATGCTCTTCCATATGAATAGAGTCAAATTGACTTGTAAGCATCTGGAGCTTTTAAATTTTTACAAGATTAGTACCCTCATGTGTAATTTTGAGAATATCCCAAATTTCCTTCGCGGTTTCACACGCGGAAATTCTTGTGAACTCAGTCGAGGAAAGAGAATTAAATAAAGCGTTCATACCTTTCCCATTGTAAGAAGATCTTTCAAATTCCTCTTTGGACCATCTAGAGCGAGGTTTTGGGGTAGTAGAATTTCCTACTTCCTCAACAGGATGCACCCAACCGTATTCCACGGATTGCCATACCCGCTCATCAATTGCGATGAGAAAAGCCCCTCATCCGCACTTTCCAATAAGCATAATTAGTCCCATCAAAAAGAGGAGGTCTATAAATATTACCACTTTCACCCATCATGATAGAAAAACCTAAAACCCGCTCTGATACCAATTGTAGAGTATTAATCCCAAAGGATCTAAATAGGTACTATCAAACACCTAGAGGGGGGGTGAATAGGTGTAATACTTTAAAACTCAATCTCAGTGCAAAATAAAAACCAATGCGGAAAATAAAAACAGCACACCGAGATATACGTGGAAACTCCAATCCAGGAGAAAAACCACGGGACCAACACGCAATAACAATCCACTAAGAATAGAAGAATAACAAGGTGATTACCGACTCCACGGACTCAAACCCCTCCTTCAGCTTCTTCGGACCTTGCGCTGACCGGTTGGATATCCGCGCAATAACAATCCCTAAGAAAAGAAGAATAACAAGGTGATTACCGTCTCCACGGATTTAACCCCTCCTTCAATTTCTTGGACCTCGCGCTCCACCGTTTTGCTCATCCACTGCTCACGTTCGAATCCACGAACGCACGCTTCGAATCCACGAAACGCCTTTAGCACACCGAATCCACGATGCCACGTCGAATCCACGACGCAAACTCAGTCGATAAAAATATTGACTTCGATGGTGATCCTTTGCTTAGATTATCAATGAAGAACCGTAGAAGAAATCTCTAAGCAAAGATTAGATCAATTCGACAAAAGATATGTTCTTGAAAGAACCATCGAATTGACCTAAAAGAGGCTATAAAGAAGAACGATGAAAACCTAGCCTCTAGGGTTGCTCTCAAGAGTTTTATAAAAAGATCGGCCGTAGCTCCCACGTTTTTGAGAAACCCTAAGTGTCTATTTATAGTTTAGAAACCTTTGGAAAGAGATAAGAATCAAAAACTTACCTTATCTGGAAATTTTCAGGACGGCGATCCGGATCGGATTTACTGCGATCCGGATCGTCGTAACGAGATTGACGATTCCAGAAATACCATGGTTCGGGATCCGGATTGCAAGGTCCGATCCGGATCGTTCATGCAATTCAGCAAAGTCCCATGTTCGGGATCCGGATCGGAATGGCCTAGGATCCGGATTGAAATTGCCAATGAACAAGTACCCTTCGGGATCCGGATTGCATCATCTGATCCGGATCCTGAACATGCCCCATGTCCAGTTTTTGATTTTTATGCAATTAAAAATTCTTCCAAGTGTTTCTACACTATAAGAAAGTATTCGGATCACCACAATTATTTAGTTAAACATACCTGATCCTCTTGAATACTTTCTTCTTGAGATTGATGTAACTGATCCACAATTCTTCAACTTCAATCTTCAAGATTCATGACACTGAGTGTCAACTTGAGCTCTTGTTGAATCTTCTCTAAGTCTTTGAATGCTGATTGACAATTTGATCCCTTTAAGACTCCGACTCAACTCACTGACTTGACTCACGAAATATGCCAATACCAAAATGCCGTAACAATCTCCCCCTTTGGCAATTTCGTGACAAAACCCAAAAATACATAAAAGCGCTCAAGTCACTCATCTTAAACCAAAAAATCGAAACTCAATGTCATCACCAAAACATTGATTTTCTTTGCGTGAAAGATCCAATAAATACAAAATTACATTTGAACCAAACAGTCCTAGAACATACTCTATGACTTAGGACTTGGAGTCTTAAAGTGATGTAATTCCTGCAAAACAAAACTCCAAATAAAATCAAACGTTAGTCGTTAGAAATTAAAGTCCTTCATTTGATTCGTCCTTTTGGTTCATTTGTTTTTCGGCTCTTTCAGTCCTTTCTTTATCTCCCCCTATCTTGAGCATCTCTAACATGTTTTCCATGTTCTCCATGTTCTTGAGCATCTATGTTCTCCCCCTTTGTGATACGATCATCATTTTCCGTTCTCCCCCATTTTTTCATTTTCGTTTGTACTCTCTTGATGATCTCATCTCCGATCATTTCTCTTCTCCCCCTTTTTGTCACAAATTGTCAAACAGTGAACATACTAGACAAAAGTAAATCACTAACAATATTAGTTCATAGAGAAAGAGAGATAAAAACTCAGTTCTGGTATATAACAAAAATGCAGATTCCGTACCTATACCAGAAAGCAAAAATCAAATAATTTCTTGAAACAAATCCAGATTTTAGAATCTTTTCAAATACCGATTTGTATTCCATCAAGAAATCAATTTAAGTGCTTTAAACAGTGAATTCACACAGATGTCATTCAATCCAATTAATTTCACAAAATTAAAAAGATTTACTCCAAAATCATGAAAAATAAAGGTAAAACATTATAAACCGTTTTTCATGTTATATTCATCAAACACAAGTCATCAAAAATAATCTTGAGATCCAAAGTCTATCAAGATGTAACGGATTTACAAAGATGACATACGGAGATTTCCAAACGACATCAATCTTGAATTCTACCCTTTCAAATTGAGATAAGCACTAAAATACCTAAGGGTGGCTCTTTGAGCATCTTTCAACTATCCCACCTTATACCAACCAGGAGATTGTTCAAAATATAAGAGTTTTGCATATAAATCTCCAAATGCTTCAACTAAAGATTTTCTCATAAAATACTATCAAGCATCCATAACATGTGGTAGCTTCACACACAAACCGGACGACCGGGGTGGCAGCTCTTTCCTACATGTGGTGGTAGTTTTCACACTCCTTTCGGATGTAACTCTTTCCACATCTTTTGCAAATCATTTCAATACCCTTGAAAGAATGCAATCTCTTACGTGAAAGAATTAAATCCCAAATTTTAGTCTATCGGTTGTCTCACGTTTATCACAATGAATTCACACAACCGAGATAGATTAAGCATCTAAAGATCACACATGATTTCTAAAATTTGATGCTTATAAAATCAAAAACTCCTATAATGAAATATCTTCAAGATTATGATTAAGGAGTAAAGTTGATAATCCAAATAAAATTAATTTGGAGTGAATAAAAGTGAAGCCCTTTTTATTCAATGCACTTGTTCAGTAAAAACCCTTTTGTTCAAAAACAAAGTATAAAAACGAAGAGCATTGAGAAACATGTAATGCAAAGATTTAAGAAAAATATGAAAGGAAAACTAATCAAAGCATTACATACAGTCATAAGCTATTTAGAACTTAAGACAAGGAAAGATATCACCTTTCCGAATCCAAAATCGCTGGATTTTGGGTTGTCTTGATTCGTTGTGGCCGGGGGTTGTCCGCTTTGACTGTTGATCCACCTTAGGTCTTTGCCTTGCAATGATCCACTTGTATGATTGATGATGTGGCTCGGACCTTTGATGGATTGAGTGAACTCTTTTGACTTGATGTGTCTTTTGAGTCCGTTGAGTCCGCTCCGTAGATGAAGTTGCCGAAGGATTTTTCTTTCTCTTTTTCGGCAATCCCTCACCAAATGTCCTTCAAGTCCACATAAGTGACAAGTTCTTCCTTTCAATTTCATTGTGGAACTTGAAGCATGCACAGTTTGGTCCTTTTTGAATCCCAAACCAACCTTACTTGTTTGACCTAAACCGGACATACACTCAAGTTTCTTGGAATCGGTTGAGATCCTTTGTATGTCGGATTTAAGTTGATGAACTTGTTTGGTCAATGCTTGGTTGGTGACATGAATCTCCTCAAACTGTTTTTCTAGAAAATCAATCTTGTCAATATGGGAATTAACGACCGTTTCCGATTGATTTATCTTTTCTTGGAGGATTTTATTATTATTCAATAAAAGCTCTCGTTCCTCCTCGAGATCATGAAGTTTGATCTTTAAAGCATGATTCTCGTCTTGATCTTCAAGTCGTTGCTTTCTCAACTTCTTGATATGTTTGGCCATCTTCTTAGATTCCGCAAGAAGTTGTTGATATGCCTCAACGAGTTCTTCCTCGTCCGACTCCCCCTCACTTGATGACTCTCCGTCGGTTGTTGATGTTTCATACAAAATCAAAGGAGTAGAGTCAGTGACTAAAGATGATAAACAATTATTAGAAGAGGGAAATGAGAGGCATGAGAAGCAACGATTTTTTCATCTTTACTTGAGGTTGATTCATTAGAAGTAGAATCATCCCAAGTTTTTGCTTGCAAAGCCCTCTTTTTATATGATTTCGGAGAAGGACAATCCGTTGAAAAATGGCCGTAGCCTTTGCATCGATAGCATTGGATTTCCCCTTCGAAATCATCTTTCTCTTTTTCTTTAGAGGGTTTTGCAAAGCTTTTGAGATTAGAGGATTTAGAACCCGATGATCTTTAGAAGATTTCGTGGATGAAGATCCATCGGTTCGATTCTTCCAAAACTTCCGACGAAATTTCTTTACTATCCGCGCCAATTGTTCTTCAAAATCGGCAAAAGAGATTTCATCGTCGGAACTTGATTCGCTATCTTCTTCCTTTGTTGATTTGAATGCAATACCTGTAAGCTTAGAAGAAGACTTGGAAGAAACTTGATTAGTAGGAAAAGTCATTTCATAAGTTTGCAAAGCACCTACTAATTCCTCTATACTCATCTCATCCGGATGACTAACGGTTTCAATGGCGGTTACCTTTGCCCTAAACCGTTCCGGAAGAGTCCGAAGTATCTTTCTTACAATTTTCGACTCCGGGATCTTTTCTCCTAAATTAGCACATGTATTTATTACATCTTGAAGTCTAGGGTAATAATCTGTAAACAATTCATGCTCTTCCATATGAATAGAGTTAAATTGACTTGTAAGCATCTGGAGCTTTTGAATTTTTACAAGATTAGTACCCTCATGTGTAATTTTGAGAATATCCCAAATTTCCTTCGCGGTTTCACACGCGGAAATTCTTGTGAACTCAGTCGAGGAAAGAGAATTAAATAAAGCGTTCATACCTTTCCCATTGTAAGAAGATCTTTCAAATTCCTCTTTGGACCATCTAGAGCGAGGTTTTGGGGTAGTAGAATTTCCTACTTCCTCAACAGGATGCACCCAACCGTATTCCACGGATTGCCATACCCGCTCATCAATTGCGATGAGAAAAGCCCTCATCCGCACTTTCCAATAAGCATAATTAGTCCCATCAAAAAGAGGAGGTCTATAAATATTACCACTTTCACCCATCATGATAGAAAAACCTAAAACCCGCTCTGATACCAATTGTAGAGTATTAATCCCAAAGGATCTAAATAGGTACTATCAAACACCTAGAGGGGGGGTGAATAGGTGTAATACTTTAAAACTCAATCTCAGTGCAAAATAAAAACCAATGCGGAAAATAAAAACAGCACACCGAGATATACGTGGAAACTCCAATCCAGGAGAAAAACCACGGGACCAACACGCAATAACAATCCACTAGAATAGAAGAATAACAAGGTGATTACCGACTCCACGGACTCAAACCCCTCCTTCAGCTTCTTCGGACCTTGCGCTGACCGGTTGGATATCCGCGCAATACAATCCCTAAGAAAAGAAGAATAACAAGGTGATTACCGTCTCCACGGATTTAACCCCTCCTTCAATTTCTTGGACCTCGCGCTCCACCGTTTTGCTCGTCCACTGCTCACGTTCGAATCCACGAACGCACGCTTCGAATCCACGAAACGCCTTTAGCACACCGAATCCACGATGCCACGTCGAATCCACGACGCAAACTCAGTCGATAAGAATATTGACTTCGATGGTGATCCTTTGCTTAGATTATCAATGAAGAACCGTAGAAGAAATCTCTAAGCAAAGATTAGATCAATTCGACAAAAGATATGTTCTTGAAAGAACCATCGAATTGACCTAAAAAGAGAGCTATTACAAGCATAAGAACCGATGAAAAACCTCAGGCCTCTTAGGATGGATCGTCCTGAACATTCAGTCCAGTTTTATATGCAAAAAATTCGGCCGTATCCCCACGTTTTGATGAATACCCTTGAGATTGATGTGATCTATTCAATGTTTAGAAAACTTGTGGAAGGAGATTAAGAATCAAAA